>JAAGNO010009376.1:0-33478 GCA_033439905.1 Ceryle rudis | reverse complement strand
CATTCCTTTCCATTCCTTTCCATTCCTTTCCATTCCTTTCCATTCCTTTCCATTCCTTTCCATTCCTTTCCATTCCTTTCCATTCCTGATTATTCATGAAACTGAGTCCAGACCTTTGGGTTGAGTTTGTGAGTTTCTGTAAATAAATAGGAACCAGATGATGTTTCTTTAGGTTAAAGTTCATTTAAAAGAAATTACATTTCCAAGGAACTCGTGGGAAAATGAGCAGTACAGTTCCAGGAACCTGGGAATAAGTTTGTAATAAGAAACTTTCACATTCTATTGTTGGGTCATTTGTTGATTCATTTGATTTTTTTTAAATTATTTTAAATTTTTTTAATGCTTAGTCTGTAGGTCAGTTTTCTTATACAAATGGAGTGGTATTTTGGGTGCATTTTGAAGCTTACATCTAAGTTACTCCTAGACATTTATTTATAACTTGTCATTTCTAATCAAGTGATCACAGAAGTAACAAGAAGTATTTTATTAGTTCCCATCAGAGTTCCTGCAAAATAATTGGGAGTTTATTTGGATTTACTGGAATGAATTTTTCATCTGCATTCTTGCCAAAAATAGTTCTAAGGGCAGACAAACAGTTTCAATTTGCTTCTCCCTCAGATTTTTCCTAGTTATTTTCTGTCAGTAGCACCAAACTAAAGACCTTTGGAGACAGGGTATAGAGATGGTCTTCGAAGACATTTAATGCCATTGAAGAGTTGTTACATTGTATAAAAGATCACCACCTTTATTCTCTCTGTTTCCTTCTATTCCCCCAATCTTTTTGGTTGCACAAGTGGATGGATTCATTTAAGAGTCCTAAAGAGGAAAGAGCAACTCTTACCTGGAAAAGGGCTGGATGCTTGTTCTTTTTCTATTACTATACCCTGGTTTTGCTTGCGTGCTGTGTTGGAAGCCACTTCCTGTTGTAGACCAATGACTGCTGCGTGTCTACAGAGGGTTTGGGCAATGCTTGTCCTGGTTGCTGCAGACGGTTGCAAGGTTCAGGGAAGTTTTATTTCCCTCAGTGGCTTTTCACTTGGTTTTCCTTTGTTCCCTGGCCTCAAATTTCCCATGTCTCCTTGCCCTGAACTACTGCAGAGACTCAGGAACAGGGACTTAAAGGTAAACATGCATTGCAGGATCCCTGCTACTGTCACTGGCATACACACCCTTTTCATTAAGAGCAAAGCCTGAGTAGTGCAGGAGTGATGTTGCCACGCTACACAATGAAATTAGAGATGCAGCTGACCAAAAAGAAGAAGAAAAAACGGTGAAATGGACTGTGTCTGAAATTAGTTGTCACTTGCTTATCTATCTCTGACACTTTGCCATGAACTTCATTATTCAAAAGAATCTATTTCATAAGACTTTAACTTGTTATCTTCGTATTTTATCTTTGTTCAATCATTGCTTCCATTTTATTATTTTTATACCAGTCAGTCCTTTTTTTGTGTGCAGACATGAGGAATATGTATTTTTCCAGTTAAATAAGTCACTTAAAGGATTATGACCTTCTCCCTTGCCTTAAGTAAATTACAGGTTTGGATGTATCTAAAAGAATTAACCCTTTAGCGGTGTTATCTTACTGTAATAAATAAAGCCTGTTTATTTCCCTGGCAGACTGGTAGTAGAGTGTTGTGGTTACCCTCATGCTGGAATGCACAGAGTAAAGTCTATGGCTAAAAATATTCATGGTTTCTGTCAATATTTTGTAGAGTTGTTTAGATGTTGAGCTCAAACATTCAGCTTCATGTTGAAGTAAGTCTCTTCCTGAAAACGCCAGTGACCTTCAATGGGGACTTCTGCCTGGTGCAGTACCTTCAGCCTGTGCCGTCTCTCCAGGCAGTCCATGACAAGTGGATATGTTGCAGGTTCAAATTTGTTGGCAAACAAATGAGGTGACTCGATAATCCACTGCAAATCCCCTAGTCCATAGACACAAATGTCTCTGATGTAATGACCTGCAGAGACAAATTGAAGGTATCTGAAAGCAGCAGAAAGCTGAACAGATTCATTTAAAAATATAGTTTCACTCTATAGTGTTACTAACAAAAAAATTACCCTTTTTATTTTCACATAGAGGACCACCGAAATACATTTTGAGGATAATGCTAGATTGGAACCTTAAAGGCGAGGAGGGTTTGGGTTTTACACTCGTGGATACACGTTATCTCCAGCTGCTTCCCTGACATGTTGCCCTGCTTAATATTGTGTCTTGTAGTTGGGCTTGCTGAAGTTCTGATCTCTGCTTCTGTTTGGATGCCTGTTCAGTCACAGAGTACTTCACTGTGCTGAGCTTACAGTTACTTTTTCTTATTATATTTTCATGCTTTCCATATGGTCAGCACAAGTCTCCTTTTTTATTATTGTTCAGGTTGAAGAGATTTAACCCAATGTTGATGAACGTATGTGACAAACATGCTTGTCAAGTAAACCCCCTACTCTTCCCTGAAAACTGATCAGTCGGGTTAATGCGTTGGTAATGGGAGGTTGAAAGAAGGGTTGTCAGTAGCTGGATACTGTGACAGTCCTTGCAAGAATATATCAGAAGCTATTTAGATGGAATACAGTGCAGTAATTTAGTAGAGTGGCTTGCTGGTTTATCTCATGCTTCCAAAATAAAGTATATATGACCACTAAGGTACATTATTTAATAGCTAGTTTAAAGCATAATACACAGTTTGCAATGAATGCCAGCCAGTGAATAGAATTTGAGTTATGATCAAAATTCACACTACCTTTGCAGCCTTTGTGTGTGCTTCCTTCTTGATCTTTCCATTTAATGGCTCGGATATTTCCTTCCCAGTCTGCATTGGGTGTAGCCCCTGGAGCATCTTTAAAAACATAAGGTTCTGATAAGAGTTCTTTCTGCTTATTACAGGGAAAATTTTCACTGCTGAAGAATTTTTAAAATGTTGCCATGTTAAGTATTTATTTACATCATAATAACATTGTTTTCAACTTTAGTGCTATTTTTATTCCTTGAGAGCATGAGCTTTCACATAACAAAAAAAAAATTTACTCTTTTTTTATCAACATTTTTCAAGCCTTGTAGGTAATGGTCTGCACCATAAGTAGTACTTTTCTGGAATCAAGCTTTGTTTCTCAGTCATCAGGAGACATGACTTTTTGAAAGAGCAGCATCAGGGCTGAAGAAATTACCATATTTATGCAATGCAACTCAATTAGGTGATGTTTTTAAACTCTGAATTAGAGCTCACTGGGTCTCCATGTCAGAGACCTTACAGTGCTGTTGGTCCGGGGCTTATTCGTAGTAGAAAATAACATACATCTTACCATTTAAACGATTCAGTGTGACCCAGTAGTGTTCATCCGGACTGTACGTGTCTCTTGACCATTCAAGCAAGTCTTTTGCACGTGCATCAGTCAATGTAAACTTTACAAACTCTTTAGTGAGTATGTAATAGGCACTACCAAAATATATCGTCAAGTTATATGGAGGTTTAGCTTTTATATTTTTTGTTGGATACACGTATGACATTCCAGAATGTACATATTCTCTGTAACTAACCTGTGTCCTGTGTTTCATATGAAGTGGTTGGACTACCCCAGGAGTCATATTTTTACCATTCCACTTACTTTTGATATATTGTATAATGTCTTTGTTTGTTTTAATGGGATAATCTTGACCACATACATTAATAACATAATTCCACTGAGTTTTGGAATGAACTAGATCTCTCATGCAATTAATATCAGCTTGTAACCTTGAAAATCCTCCATAAACAACATTTTCTCTTTTTGAGGAAAGAAAAATATTTTCAAAGCAATTAACAATGTTTTGTACAGCAGCTTTGTAATCTTTTGGTGACTTTTCATCAACGTGTACGCAGTAAACATTCTGAGGCATATAAATAGCTCTTAGTAGCTTTACAAACATTTCCAGCTCCTTGTGAATTGTGATAATGTAGGCCAAGGAGAAATTTCCTTCTTCATGTGACAGTGGTCTTGTGATAAAATGCAGAGTCTTCAAAACTGTGGAGCAGTTGCATGAAGTCTGAATGCAGCTGAGCGTTTTTGGTTGGTAGGTGTTCTGACAAAAGTTTCCAATCTTAAAAGCAGCTGTTTTCCCCCTAAAAAGAGCTGAACAAAGTTCATCTGGATAAAACCCACACTCTGCTATATTTGTATTAAATTTTTGTTCATTTGGCTCTTCAGAAAGCATATCCTTTAGGTAGATAAAAGTGTAGATGAACGTACAGACAACAATGCACATTAAAAATCCTGATTTTGTTGCATCAAGTGGGTTCATCTTTTATTTTCCAGATACTGTCTTCTCATCATAGTTTTAAGTGTTTAGACCATCTGAAAGGAAAAGTGAGAGAGAGGGAGAGAACCTTTTTTGACATTTTTTAATACATGGCATTAGTGATGCATTTATAAATGTTGAGGTTACTCTCTTTCCAGTTACTAGAAGAACTCTGTGCTCGTGCTGCAGTGTACTTGCAGAGCCATAAAGCTGTCTTTCTAGGACAAACAAAATTATCCAAAGAACCCCAAATGGCTTTCTACACTTTATTACTTGAGCAAGGGGGGGGGTTAGCCCATCAGACAGAATTTTCTTCTACACTGAGGCAATGTATATGCCAGTAGGTGAGTCCAGTGCCATAGGATAGTCAGGGTCTAGCTTTGGAATAGGGAAGGTGTGTGAGCACCGTGCGCTAACAGATGGCTGCTGCAGAGATTTCCTTAAGGCCTGGGAAATTTTAAGTTCTTCTGGAGGACCCGAATTCAGTAAATTAAATCGGCAGAAAAATTATTAAATAAACAAAAGGAAGAGACTAAAACATAATCCACAAAATAGGGCTTTACCCTTATAAAGTCAGCACATGTTTCTATCTCTGAGAAAATCTTTTGTTTTCCTCCTCTGACATCTTTGTATTAGTGCTTTGGAAAACAGAACATGCAGACAGCACTCGTTTCTTATTTCTAACATAGGTGCATATCCTGAGATAAGTACACTACTACCAGTGTCAGCATTCAGAGACAGCTGTGTCATTTGCATCAGTATTGGCATAGGAGTTTTTCCATTGTGATTTGTTTGTTTTCCTTACGTTTACCTTGTTGAAAAGTCATCAGAATGAGAGCACAGCAGTCCTGAATCCCACAGCAACTGCATGAAGTCTTTATCCTTGAAGCATGTGGTATAGAACTTCCTGGAGAAAATACTAAGGGTGAGGCAAGGCCCACCAACTGCCATTAAGATTAATAGTTAAGAAAGATTTATATTTTCTTTTCCCAAGAGAATTATTTTTCTTTTATTCAATGAATTTGTTTTTAGCAATTTGTATTTCACCTGTTAATGTGTCATGCTCTGTAGCTGTAGAAGGCTCTAGGTTTTCATTAGAAGTGGAAAATACTTTTTTTTTTTTAAAAAGAAAACTCAGTATACATATGTCATAGAAGCGTGAAAATAAAGAGGGCATTGTAGTTAAAGTAGAAATGAGACATAGAATTTAAAAATCATTAAGAATGGAGACTATGAACCAGGAGAATGGATACTTTATATTACCACAATTTTAAAATCTTACTAGGCTGTTGGGAAAGAATGTATTTATCTTCTTGTCCTTACTAGTATGCACTGGATTTCATGCTGGAAAAATGCCTCTTTTCCACTTAACATTCCAGGAAGTGAAGTTCTGTGTTAGGTGGAGGATTCATCCATTTTGCTTGTATGTTTTATCAGTAGTGCTCTTCAGTCTGCATTGGATGCATAGGCCAAAGAAAAACATTAGGAAATCATGTCCCAGAAGAGTATTTTTTTTCTCCACAGCTCCTAAGGGATAACATTTACTGGGTAAACAGCTTGATGTGAGTATTTCATCCAGTCAAATGATAAACTTCAAGAAATCAAATTCACATCAACCTTTCAATATGATGAGGAAAGGAGGGGAAAAACACCACCACTGAAAGGTGAAAGCCAGGATTTTCACAGTCAACAAGAAATACCCAGTGCGGTAGCCTGACAGAGCTGGGGGCAGATTTTTCATAAGGGCCATTATGTAGTCGCTAGCAGAGGCTGGGGAGAGGGAGTGTCTGCTATGGAGTCACCGTTTATTTGTTGGGGGTTTTTTGGACCTGGAGTCAGTAAAGCTGTTCTATTCTGAGTGAAAAATTACAGGTGGAGCATTGAGGTTGCTCTGAATTAATGTGATGAGACCTCTACGGTATGTCACTGGGAAGGTTCATTCTGGACATAAGAATTACACTGAAGACACTGGGCAGCTGTAGAAATATTTGGGGGGTTATATCTAGAATATAGAACATCTGTACAGAATGAGCGCGCTTGTCGGGTTTATTCCATAAATGCATTTTTGCTCACGGGTTACAAAGGATAGTTCCCTAGGGAGCCGAGCTATAACCTGTTTGTTTCATACAGTTAAATTTTTATTACCCTTGAAAGAATAGCTTCCAGGGATGTTTCAGGTTGGTAAGTGTTTACTGTGGATTTTTTCCTATTGGACTGCATGGCATCTTGGAGCTGTATTTCATGTGTCAGCCCAGAAGTATGTAACCCCCCCATTATCTGGTAAAAAGAAACAATTTCCTCTCCAGTGTTAACATGGTTTTGGGTAATTGCTAAACGATGAAGCTTTGCCTATGAGAACAGAATTTGACATCTTTCAGCCTCGGGGAACATTATAGATTGAAAACGTTGGCTTTGTGTTAGTGTTTTACCAGATTTAGAGCTAGAATTGCAGCTGTTAGTCCCATTGTATATGAAACTTGCCACTTGGAAGAATCCTCCAGCCCCTGTGTTATTGTCTGCTGTCAAGGACTCTGCTACCGTATTTCCTCCTGTCCTTGAAAGAGCAAGATGTCATACTGCTGAGAAGATCCACTGTCCAGGCAATACCCAGTCCATGAGTATCTTGCCTTTTAGTTTCATTAGCTATTTACTGTTAGCAGAATGTCTTTATGAAATTCAACCTTTTCTATCTTATAGATAGGTTTTCTAAATTTGGAGGATGATGTCTTAATTTCTAGAGGTGCTGAGAGTAGTGTTTGACATTCTTCAATAAACAACCTGTCTGTAGGGATTTTCAAGCATCGTTGTGGCTCCTGTAATGGATCTTACTTAACAGAAAATTGTTATTGTAAGCCTAAGCTCCTCTATCTCAATTAAAAAGGTAAACTCTAGAGAAAAGTGGAATTATTTTTATGCCTGAAAATAAGCCTGTGAAATACCATCTCGGCTCACCAAGACCCCATTAGCTATGTACTTTGTTGTGCATTTCATAGGAACTAATCATTTTACAATTCCCAAAATAGGATTTTGAACTGTGTCGTTGTACCTCTAAACATTCTGTTTTGCCTGTACTCTGTGTTTGCTTAATATGAAAGTTTAGATAAAATTTAATTTGTATGACTTCATAATTCAGTGAAAGAAATTACTTGGGAATTCTCCATCTTCCAGTAAAATGGTTAAAAGGCATTGACGTGTTATTTTCAAGCCATTTTGTCTGGTTTTTATCCGAAAGGTGTTTACGCAGGCATTACGATAGACATTTTATGAACAAGCCAATGCTAACTCAGTCCTCTAAAAACACAGTTAAAATCAGTGCTTTTAACCAGTTTTTACATTGCATTACTTTTTACTTAAGCTTGGGTAAGTCGAGTCTGCCTCTGTCTTGTGACATGCATCCAGTAAAAGAAAAAATATCAAACCCAATTAATACTGCCTTGGAAATTTGAAATCATTCTTACTTAAAAATATTTAATTGGTGTTTACATATTCAACAGATTTATGGAGGTGTAGCTGTTTGTCATTTCTGGCTTTTCTATTTTCCAGTTAATTTTTTTCTTGTGTATTTGAATCTCCTAATAATTTAAAACAAATATTATGAAAGCTATTTAAACCCTAAAGTTACAGGGCTGTAAAAAAAAAAAAAATTCAGGTTGCTTGCAACAGAGCATAACCAAGCATAACAAGTATTTACAAGCATTGTGATGTTTGTAAAACAAACACCAGTAGTATAGCAATGACCCCCATCATGCTGTGCATCTATGACAAAGTAAAAAAGGGGGGGATACACCTTTTTGAAGAGCTGAGTATTTTTAAGCGATATGGTCTTTCTGAAGTTAAAATAATTTCTGCTTTTAATAAAGTAAAAGCAAAATCCTGAAGCCCTACAATGTAATTTATTCAGTCTTACCTTGTGTAAAATTAGCCAGGAGACGGCAGCATAATAAAAATAGGGAGTCCCATTGTCCTTCAGCAGAATTCAGACAGCATTCTTCATCCTGTCGCTTGTGCGGAGGTCTCGCTTAGCTGAAAGGGGTTAAATATTAACGTGAATGTTTTCATTTAAGACTTCTAGCTTCCCGCAATGCTTAGCTTATTTATTCTGCAGTAACGCTGTTTGGCTTCAGAAATGTCCCGTTTCACAGTAATGAGAGAGAACTTCAGCTTCTCCTAATTTTGTTGCCACCTTTCTGAGATAGCCTTTAAAGGACTGAAATCAGACTTTCAAATCTGTAGAGTACGTTGCTGATGATTATAAATAGTATTGGTTTATACCTCGGAGGCTTTAACCTCTGCACTGCTAATCGAGCATGCCGGATGATGAGAACTGGAAAGGAAACTGAACCCTCTCCTCCTCCTCCCCTAATTCTTAACTGTTTGCTTGCTGAAACTTTCCGATTTTCAGCAAGTGTAGCGAAGAATTGCCTCTGGTCATTTCTAGTAGCTGGAAGCTTAAAAGATAATAAATGAAATACTTTTTTCTGAAGTTGAATGTTTAATTTACTGAAGTTAACCTAGGGTTTATGATTTGGCAAAGAGTTTTCAAGTTTCTTGTAAGACTGTGACGTAAACAATGTAACCATTTAGATATTGAAATATATTTGTTTATTTGTATTAAGACTGGAGTGGTCATGGGTGGAACTACATCTTAGATGCTGTACAATGTCAAAAAAAAAATCAATCCATTGAGTAGTTTATAGAAGAAATATGGTACAACCATCATCTTATGTGGCTGAAACTAAAGAAACTGTAAACTTTAGAACTCAGGAAACCATCTTAAAATAAGATTTCATTATTACTAAAATAACTCTTGTGTTTTATTCTCTAAGATGAGAGGCTATCCTACTATACCAAAATGCTTGAAATTTAGAAGATCATCATTATTCAGAAAAGTAATTTAATTATTTCTTTTACTAGTTCAAGTTTAAAACTATATTCATACCTAATGTCTTTTACAGCTCTTGATAGCTTTGTTGTTCTGATGATTTTAAATCTTTGAGTGGTTTTTTGTTTTGATATTTCTGTAAGGTTTTGTTCCATTGTTTGGGGGTTTTTTTGTGAGTATGTACAACTTTCTGGTTGTATCTGTGCACCCTTTAGATAATTCCTTCATGCAAGCATGTTAAGCCATTTAGATATAAACAGTTTTGAACGTACTTTTGTAATTAGACCCTGAAGGGTCTTTTAGACAAAAAATCAAGTTGCTTGTCCAGAATCTCTTTCAGTTAACATCCCACTCTTCAATTACAGATTGAATTTTGCATTCAGATCGGCAAGCTGCTGTCCTAGTGCTTGTCTCTCTCAGAATAGTTTACAAATTCAGTCTCATTTAGAAATTATTGTCTTCTCTTCAAGGTACTGCAAAACCAGCAAGGAACTACAGGAAGTACCTTCATATGTATTTAAAGTCCCAATATAAACAAGGTACAGCAGAGGAGCCCCTGTAATAATCAAAACAAAAATCTGCCTGTTTTTTTTTTTTTTTTTTTCCATGAAGAGAGAGCTTTTTAAAAAAATAAGAATTACAGCTTTGCATCCATCAGTGCCCACAATTAAAATATGTTTGCACATGTGATGCAACAGCAAATCGTACCTACTGGAGTTAGTGAAACCTGGCGAGGTGGAGTTGATTCTGTGTCTAAGGCTTGCTGTATTTACATACTTGTTGTATGTTTAGAAAGATTTGGTCTCTTTAATATAATCTGGCTCTTGTCATGACAAAATAATCTGTTTCAGTGAATGGAAAGGGGACACTGTCTTTATTTCCCTGTTTTGTATAAATAATTTTCATTTTAGAACAGTTCCACCTGTGTTTTCCAGATGGGAACCTGGATTTGCTTGCTTTTTCAAAATGCAGTGTTTATTAAAATTATGGTCCTTTGACAAGCTTTTATTTGGAGGAAATTTCTACTTATGTATGCTTAACAGATTATATTTTAAAATATTACTGCAGAAATTACTCTTTAAATCACTAGCTTGTAGGAGAGTCTTGGTCTTTCGTGCTGTATTCAGAAAACACCCCACTAGAAGCAAATGTGTTGGGTTTCTTTAGAGTCCAGACAGCTGCCAGTCACTCCTGCCTCAGTATCAAGACTGTCTTGATTTTCTAGACTTCTCCCTTGCAAGTGTCTGAGATCATACCAAGTTCCTATTTCTAACACTACCTCATTGAGTAGCAATGGAAAAATTTGGGCCACTCACCCATTTCTTGTCTATGACTTCTTATTCTGCCTGGCTGATTTAATTTGCATCTCTGTAACCCCTGCTTCTCCTTCATAATCTCTCTGACCACTTGTGGTCAGATTCTTTTTTTAAACTGTGTTCATCACTTGAGCAGACTGTAGACAGAGTACTGTCCATATGTCCTTTCACTTGTTTAATACTTACTGCAAATACGTGAGTAACCGTTCTAACCCTTTGTTTATAAAACAGAAGAGTAATGACAGAGGCAGGATTATAAACTCATCTTGCAGATTAACAGAAAGATTCTGAATTTAACCAACCAAACAAACAAAAATGAGATCTTGGAAAACATCAAAAGAAAACACCATAATCAATGTGCTGGCTTCACCAAATGATTGAAAACGTGTATGGTGAAACATCTGTATCTTCAGAAAACAAATGTGGAATTACATGAAGCACATCACATGCATTGTCCAGATTAATTTATAAATGCACTTTGAAATTTGATTGTGTTTAATAAATCAGATAAAGGACAAGATGGCAAGGCTGCATTAATGAATAATACCACTTTTATGACCCCTTTTTATCCCCATAGTAATTTAAAAAATAAATCAGCATCATAATAATTTATTTTAAAATAAAACAAACAAAAAAAAACCCCACCACAACAACAGAAATGTGTTTTGCTGTCGGGAAGAAAAATTCCTACTGGTGTCTATTTTACACATAGAGGAATCACACCTTTGGTGGTGTTCCTAGTAAGTGTAAAGGAACTGCTCCTATCAGTTGTTTTTCTTGTATAACTAAGTTAAAAGACAAATACTAGAGCTGACTGGCATAATGATTAGACCTTAATCAAATGCATTCATAACTAAAAAAAGTCAGAAAGTACCTTAGTGGTTTGGGGTTTAGCTGTGGGGTTCAGAGAATTGAGTAGATTCTAGTTAGGACTACTTTGTTTAATCCAGCCACTGTATGTTTTATGCTAGGAAAACGAGGAGCCCGTGAACAGAAAATGCACAATGGGACCTTTTCTTCAACGGAAAAAAAAATATAGCGTTGTTTAAAAGGGATTGATGGTGAAATACACTATTTCCATAGACCTATTGCGTGAAGTACGGCTTTGAAGACGAACAAACTATTTTCATATTTCTGAAAGTCTTTCAGCATTTGCTGTGCAGATTGATATGCGAGCTGATTTTAACTGTGGTTATCAAAAACTTCACAATTCACTGGTAAAATGAATATTCTTTTTGTGAAGGCAGATGCTGTCCATCAGGATTATTTTGCTTAGTGTTTAAAACAACAGAACAACAGAGATTTTCCTTTTGATGTTTTAGGTGAGAAGATGTATTAGACTGTATTTAAAGAGAAAGAACTATTGGAAAAGACAAAGCAGGAAGGGGAAGGATTGGGGAGCTTAAACACAGTATTAATTCTGTCAAAGGTTCAACAGCATAAAGATCTTGAAAAAAATACTAGTTTGGTCTTGTTTTTTTGTTCTTTTCCTCAAAGTGTGGTGTTCCCTTTCAAGAGGAAGATGTGATTGTCCTTAATGGTAATAAAGAAGATGTGGAAATATTGAAGAAAAGAATGGAGGATAGAAGACTTAAAAGTAAATTAGAAAAGGTAATCTTTTTTTACACTGTGTAAAACAAAATTGAAATAAACCTTGTCTGTCATGCAGTCTGCTTCTAGATTGCATAGCTGTGTCTGCTGTGGGTAAAAGGGACAGTGTGCCAGCTACACTGTTTCAAGAAAAACCTACAAAGAGCTTGTGTTAGTTAATTCTAGTAATGAGCAAAATATTCCCTGTATCTCCTACGGTAGTTCTGATGGCAGGTTATTAGTCTTATCTCCTGGTATCTTCCACCGGCCGCTGCTAGAAATGCAGTACTGGGATATGCAGATTCCTGGTCTGATTCTGTAAGACCACTGGTTGGAAATTTGGTCATGTTTCGTGGTTCTTACAGTCCTGAGGGATTACTGGTGATGCTAATTCCCACCATACTGTTGAGGTCTTGGCATATTTTGTTTTGTTTTGTGTAATAGTCACTGCAGCTCTCCTCTATACTCGACTGTATACTACTACTCTGTGAAACAGTAGTTGCTCTGTGGTACTGTACTGTCAAATGACAGCAATTGTGCAAACGGGATTTTTTTCAGCATTGCCTTTTTTTTTTCTGCACAGGTATTGCTATTCTGGAAGATGACAAAGAAAGCAAAAACTTGAGCATTGACTCAGTCCAGAGTGCAGACAGATTTAGTTGAATCTCAAGAGCATGAATCATATTGTCTGACAGTTTCAGCAACTGAGACTTTAGACTGATGTGGATCATCTCACCCCTGTTCCTGTGCTTGATTTTGTTTGCCTGTAGGACTAGATGGCATACAAATGTTTTCCTAGACTGTTTTGAAATTAATATTTGTCTACTTACCAGCAAGTAAATGATTCCTTCTCATCGTAGGGTCTTTATTTACCTGTGCCAATACAGCATCATTGGGCCTGGGCAATACAACTGAAGGATGGTTACCAGAAAAGTCCTGCTATTCTGTTTCTTCTCTGCTCATAGCCTCTGCATTTAGTGTGCTGTAGTGTCTGTCGTAAGAGCAATACTGTAAATCTTAATGCTGTCTCTTCAGATATTTGTTTTCTTTTTTTCTTCAGTACTTTGTAATTACAAGTTTGAAAGAATTTTAAAGATCATTTGATGACAGAATATTGCAGGTCTCAGTAGATGAGTAATCAGTCCGAAAAAAATACTAATTATTTGCACTTGATTTTCATTAGGAAAGTGTACCTAACAAAGCACCTACAGCTTTGGTTTAAATAATTCAGAGTAGTCTGAAAGCTGGTGCTGTCCCCAGCTTCTGTGCAATAAAGAAGCATCACCTAATTGTGCTGGGCACTTCCATCTCTTAACGGTGTCAGCACCATCGCTCCTGGTGGCAAGACAAAAGGAAATCATGCTTTGGTCTTTGGGCTCTACATGCCTTAGGTGAATATGCAAAGTTTGTTTAGTGGAGCCTTTCATTGCAAGCAGGTACATTATTTGCAAATCTTTCAGCAGGCCTCTTGCATTTCATCCTTCATTTCTGATGTTTTTTTGCAATACCGCCTTGCCTTGCTGCACAAGATGATCTTTTTGGAGCTAGAACCAGTCTTCTCTGCTGTCACTGGCACCGTTCACTCTAACTGAGATCTGAGGGCTCCAGTATCAGCAGACAGTTTCTAGTTCAGTGTCTGTTGGCGCTGCTGTTCAGACCTCTGCCTCAGTTCCTTCTGTCCGCTCAGGGAGTGGTCTGTTAACCCACCGTGTTTGGAGCAGGAAGCACAAACTCATTTTCTTTATACCAATGAGACGCAGCCTAAGGAAGACACAGCTTGCACTAGTGTAAAAATCTATTCAAGCTCAACTATGCTGCATGAGGCCATGATGATACATGCATAATATATATACATTATGTATAATAAATATACATTATGTATAACGCATGCATACACATATTTACAAACGTCTCGTAATTCAGATGCCAGATACTGGGAGGTGACTTTTCCTTCTAAATCCACCCATAATAACAAAAGCACTTTGAAGCATCCTGAAAAGCAGTTTTTCATGTACTCTGAAGGACACCAGGTTTGTTTTTAGATGAGTAACCCTCTGCCACCACCTCCTGGCTGAGCTTTGCAGCAGCATGTGGTGTGGCATTTTTTTTTCCTCAATCTTTAATCATATGCTTGACAGCATGGGTTCTCCCAGGTTTTTATAATACGTTTAAATACGTTTATTTTCTTTGAGTATATGTATCTGTCTTGAAATATGTTCGCCATTATGAACGTATACAGAGTCAACTTTGTGATAACACCACTAAATGGCTGTTTTAATGCATCTTTCTTTTTCAGCTTAGCATTTCTATAATCAAAGCCAGTAATAGGATTCTTGTTGCTGCTATTTGGCGTTTTTTGTGTATTTTTAATCGGGACAAACATATTAGCTAGGAAAATCTGGTCCACAGATGCTTTTTTAGATTAACTATCTGCATCATTTCTTCCCACGCAATCCTGCAACAAAGGGTCCAGTTATTGAAAGTTACCCAAGAGGGATTTTTTTTTACTAACTAAATAAAATGAAGTGGCTATGAGATGCAGAATTATTCAGAAATTTCTACTGAAAAAAAGTCTTTAATTAATTACACTTAACTGTTTTGTTTAATGTTGTGCATTTTACTGTCCTGGCTTGTGGGTTCAGTATCAGATTATCTTAATGAAGATAACACACACACCCCCCTGCAAAGTACCATATCCAGATAGTTTAGGTTTGGCCTGTACAGTTTTCTTTTAGAGCTTCAAGGTTCCCAAGGTTATTATTTTTCCATATAGTAATAACCAAAATGTGGATCAGTGTTGTGGAAGAGTTCCACTGTATAAGACATAGACAAACAATTTAATTTAGCATATTTTTATCAAATACAAGTTGGGAATTTTATGTTCTTTAAGTATGTTACCAGGTTTCTGCTTGTGTTGTTTCAGAAGTCGAAGAAATGCAAGTCAGCAGAATCAACTTCTCAGCAAGACACTGCTGAAGGTAATGTCACAGCTACAAATTATGTGGAGCCTTTTGACTCATGGAGCAGACTCAGGATTTCATTTTTTTCTTTCAAAGATTCTCCAGGTCCCTCAAAGGTGAAGAATGGAAAGGATTGTATTAATGCCAGTTCTGGGGAAAAGAGGCAGATTATCTTCACCAAAAGTTCAGGTTGGTGTGTTTTCTTCAATCTAAATGTGAAAAATGTGAACAAATAGTTCTGCTTTGAAAAAATATTCTAGGAGAGATCTTTCTTTGCCTAGTTTGTACCACAGGTTTCAGAAGTTACCCTCTCACTACTTTTTTTTTTGTGTGTGTGTCTTTCTCAGTAAAAGATCAACTCCTGTTTTCAGGGGAGCCATAATGTCATGGCTCACTTTTTCAGAGAACCCTCCACTTCCAGAAGTCTGTTCTGAAAGGCTGCCTGTCCAAACTGGAGTAGGAAACTGCCTCATGAACATGCACAAGTCATGGTGTTCTATAGGAACTGTAGTCAATTTAACTTCCCTAAAATGGAGCTCTGCTTTATGACCTGCAAAATCTACAAAACTCACTCTATAGAAATATGTGAGGGCTTCTCTTTGTCCAGTTTTCCCTGTTCTACTTAGTTTGCCTTTATCCCATCTGCTATCCATCATTCTAGGCTCTGAGTAAATAGTCCCTAAAATAGAGACCAACTTCTTACTACGCCTTCACAAAATACCTAGAACTCTGCTCACGCTTGTGATTGCCAAGTGTTGTAGTGATGCAGATAAGTAATAAAAATAATAAACACTTTTCACCACCTTGCACATTTTTTTCCCACTGCGAAACAAGCCAGATTTGCTTGTTTATGTCGTTCCAATATTGCTTTAAGTTAGTGGGAACCAACTCAAATGGATGAGATTAGAGGTTATTCACACAGTGATATGGCCAAGGGTTTGGTATGTCTATTTTGTTGGCTAGGAGGCAGTGTGAGGAAAGTACAAGTGGTCAAGTAATCTGTTACGACATTTCAGTTCACTGAAGTGCATTCAAATATCCCAAGCTCATGAGTCTACTTTTAGTCCTCCATTGTAGCTGCTAATTTGCTGTGTGTCACTAGGAGCAGTGGAATATAGCCTCAGGCTGTACTGATGTACCTACAGTAGTCATGCAGCTAGGAGTGAACCTGGCAGCCCTTTAGTCCAAAGGATGGTGCCCTCTCTTTATTTAATATGTATTGTTATTTACTGTCTGCGACTCGAACACTGATTTTTTTCATACAGAACTTTTAAGAATGGGTATGGTCAGTCTGAGGTTTCTGTGTGAGGTGTTCAATCACGTACCTTACAGAACAAATCAGTGTAATTTGTTTGAAGAATCTGAGAATAGTTAAATGCTGAACTGTAGATAAACGGTGAGAAGCTGGGAGACTTTCCATCAGAAATGCCTCACCTGCCCCCTACTGTCTATTTTTATAAAAGATAGGCTTAGGAAAATGTTTCATTCCAGATGATTATAATTGCTCTGGGATGTTTAGGAACTTGGTAATTCTAGTTATATTTTATGGTTTTTTCTTTTCCAAGAGTGTAAAAGAAAAAATACTCCTTTTGAAATGTCAGGTTGTTGGTTGATGTTTCTGGCAGCAGTTAGTTATATCAACTGGCAAGAGACTGAGGGGAGAGAGGGAAAATAATGGAAAATCCATGGACTGAGGAATGCCAGTAGCATGGGAATTAATTTGTGAACATGGCATCCTAAGGTTTCTGGACTTGCAACATACATATTAATTCTGTCACATCCAGGGCTTGGTAATTCTTTCCAGACAACCATTGGTGGCATTAAAAGCAGCATTCCCCAAATATAGAAAGGGTCTGATCTATGATGATTTGAGGATTGCACATATAAGTCCTATGACTACATGTGGAAATCAGTTAAGGGCATTTTTCAGACAGACTCCCTGCTGGCTGTTTACATGCCGTTATGCCTCAGTTAAACTAAGTATGTAGAGTTTCTGCAGACTTCTATGTATTTGTTTCTTTGCACAAAAGACTTGGCACATGCCTTTTAAAATACCATCCTTCAACCTCAGAGAAGATTAAACAGTTAAGAAGGGGTGGGGTGTGTTGTAGCAGTAGATAAAATACACTGAGATGGTATCAGAAACAGAGGGATGGGCATTTTCCTATCCCAAATATAAAATTATGCAGACCATTGTTATTGGTCATAAATGAGTCTGCAAAGAATAAAGGGAGGAGATGGATTCCCTGGGGACAGTGTGTCACAACTTTAGCTTTTGTCATTTGATAGCTAATTTCTAAACAATACTTGAGGGGGGTGGAATACTTTCATGTTTCTTTCTTAAGACTAGAGTTCAGAGCCGTTTTTCACTTAGGGGAATAAATGTTGTCAATACTGAATTACAGTGCAAGGGATTTACACAAGTAGGAAAGAATTCCTCTCTCTCCAAGATTTCTAAATGCATTTTGAGCATAAACTGTAAAAGCTAGGAACAGGGTTGCTGTTGTGTACAACCATGGGATAGATTTGCAATAGCCCTGAAAAAATGTATCTACTTCATCTCTCTGCACAGGAGTTTTTAAATACTTTTACCCATCTTTATTTAAATCATTTTATCAGTTGTAAGCTGTTCTGCATGCTTCATTCTATTCCTTTTTCTCTATCAGATAATGGAAATTCATCTGTACCAGGAAAAGTCAATAAGGCGGCTTCTACTACTACGAAGAGATCTATTGCAGCCAGCGAGGAGAAATCTGAGGCATACAAATCAATTTTTACAACACACAGCTCAGCAAAACGTTCAAAGGAGGAGTGTTCCAACTGGGTTACTCACACAGCATACTATTTCTGAAACAACGATGAGCTCAATTGTAACATTCCTTACTGCTTTTCTTCCCTAAGGCTTTTTCTGTACAGCTCCGATGCAGAACCTTTGTTGTAATCTGGTACTATCTGCAATTACTCAGTTTGTAAGTTGTTTATAAACTTGTGAATAACTAATGGACTTGCGTTAGTTGAGACTTCTGTTAAATAAGACATAGATCACTGGAATCCCCACAGTATCAGCAGACCTCATTCTAAAATGATGGATTATTTGCAGAAAAAAAAAAATCTCATCTCCCAGTTTGCTGCTGTCATTCATAGTGACACCAGCTAGTGTCTTTGGTAGGAGGATCTGCCTACTGTCCTCTTCTGTCGGTATTTGCTGCAACTGTAATTACAGTTTTCAACGTATTAGTACAGAAATTCGAACTTTTTTAAGCTTTCTGACAGTAAAAAGAGCAATAATGCTTTTCTTCTGTACTTGCTAACTGGGCCTTCGGTAGGATTTGTGTCTGTTTCTTGAAGGTTCTGTAGGTATTTTCTAGTCATTTACCTTTTGATGGAATATATGAAAGCATTCTTCTTGTCCGTACTGTTGTAGCCTGTTCTTAATAACAGGGTATTCACTTTTACATCGTTATCTATAAAGATGAGCCTGTAATAGTAAGGCTGGTTTCTTTCCCAGAAAGATTTTGGGAGTCGTGTGTGTGTGTGTGTGTGTGTGTGTTTTAAAGTTAGAAGTGTCAGGTCCAAAGTTTCTTTTGTCAGAGGATTAGAATACAGTGGAGGAACAAAAGCATGACTTTCCTTTTCTTCTGAGACAATGGAGGCCCTGTGCACATCTCTGAGGAGCAATTTGCCTTTTTGAATTCAGCAGCTTACATGAAAATATGAGCATTTGCACAGGGTAAGAGCAAAACAGGTGGTGACAGAGCAGGAGCAGGCAGATCTTAACTGGCTTTTCAGTGAGAAACAATTGAGCACCCGTGTCATGAGAGTCAAACCCATTGGTAGCTGACAGAGGGAACCCTGCAAGGGGGGAGTTAGCCCTCGAGAACACGTCTCTTTCACTTTGCAGGCAACTGAAATGTGCTGCTTTCACAACAGTCTCTAGTACACATTGTTTTATTTTCTGACAGAATTCTTAAGAGCAAACATTAAGTGCTTGTTACAGAAAGATGCTGAGCATAGTGTGTTGCTCAGTTTTGCTTTTATATTGATGCTTTTTATCCATGCAATGTTGGTTTAAATAAAACCTGGTCTTGTCATATAACCATAACGCTTCAGGTTCAGCTGAACAGATACACGAGTGCTCGTTTTGTCAATGTTAGAACGGAATAACTGTTGATGGGTTTTCCTTTGGCCCTTTTATTCTTAGCTTTTTTCCCCAGACACAGGAATCCTTTAAAAATGTTAATGTTCCATAGCAGTGGTCTAGTGACTGAGTATTTGAATGCAATAATATCTACATGAAATGACCAGAGGGAGGGAGGGAAGCTTTTCACCTTCCTCTCTTCCTCTTTTAAAATTAAAAGATGCTTTTATAACCTTGGCACAAACTAGCCAGAATAGAAATGCAGAAAGTAGGATGCTTTTAAAACCACTGCATCATGTTACGTTGTTACCTTTGCTTGTGAAAATGATTAATTATCCTCCTAATTTACTTTTAAAAGTGTCCCCATTTATAACTGGGAATAGTTAACTGGAGATTCAAAAGCTGTGTTTATATTTCTGTAGGTGGTCTCTGTGATTCAAGCATATTAAATGAAACTGCTAGGATTTTATTATTGTTTTGATAGGTATAATTAAAAATTGGCTTGTTGTAGAATTTATATGGTGGTAAACATTTTTATTTTCCAAAGATGTGAATGCATATATACATCAGATCAAACAGTTTGAGGTTTACTTGAGCTTCCAGGAAGCACTCGGCCACATTTTGTATGCATGTCTAGCAGTCAGGTTTGTTCTCACTGTTCTATATTCTTTTCCTCCTCGTTATTATCCTTTATTATTTGTCAGTTGCAGATAATAAAATTACTGTACAAAAGTTATACTATAGTATAAGCCCTTATTTGAAGTCTAATTCTATTTTGGCAATACATGTTAAAGCCCTATTAAGTGTTTTATAGGAGCGCATTTTTTTCTTTACATCAGTTATAAATCCTATGAGGGATTCAGTTAATGCTTTTGATTTAGCTATTACTTTGCTGAAGAATGCAGGAAAACAATACGCAGTTTTGCTTCCCCTTTCTTGACAATATGTTAGGCAAAGTCCAGCCTGCTGAGCTGATAACAGGCTTTCCTGCTCCATGGGGCGTAATGGTAACCACTTCTTTTCAATCTGACCTGCTCATCTGTTTAAGTTCATGACTACTGCGAGCTGGTTAATGTCCATATTCTTCATTTACAGTTGAGTTTATTATCTGGAGCTGATAGTTTGTGCTATGCCACTTTGTTAGGATTTTGCTGGGGAGTTTACCATCCTGACTTTGTGGATGCAGTTCTTAAATTGTTTATGGTTTATAGAAGTGTTGTCAGTGACTGATGAGGTTTTTTTCTTCCCTTGACAAAACACAGCTGTGAAGGAATGTGATATATTGTTGGCATGTGATGCAATTCATCGCCACAATTGACTTTTGTTAATGTAAAATAGAGGAGCAAAAAACTGACAGCTCTGTTGTTGGCAGGCTGGGTTAGGCAGTTGAGACTGGAACGTTGACTTGGCAAGTTTTAATAGATTCAAGAGAATAGTTTGCTGGAGGATGTTTGCTTTGTTGTGGTTTGCTTTTCGTGGGGGAGGGCAATTTAATTTTCTTTTAACGTAGGTGAATTTGAATGTTGGTAAAAGTTGAAGACTGCAGAAGTCTTACAATCTGAAACCTGTATATTTTGAGATGCCACGTAAGTCTCCCAGAGCATGGCATCCATGTGTCTCTTCCGGGGAGTTCATTGAACAGTTAGTTCTATTTCCATGATGTTCAAGTCTTGGCCTCTCTTCTGAAGGGCTTAAAAAGCATCCAATTAGCATCAGTTGTATAACAGGAAGATTTTTTTTTTTTTACAACTTCTGTCACATAGCCCAGTAATCAAATGTTGGTCATGAAACCTGCTCTAGATATGCAGTAGTGAAAGGACTGCAAAGCTGTATATCCTGATGTACAGTCTTGTGAACTGTCTGTCTTTCAGCACACTTGCAGAGCATTCAGTCCTTTTGATATCGGTACCTCTAAAACTGAAAACCCGAGGGTGTTCACACACTTGGACTCAGCAGAATCAGCCTGCTATCGGTGCTCAATGCTGCAGCTTTATTCCCTAGTCACACCAGAGCAGATGTGGTATTTCGTGCTGTTTCAGGGCATAGCCAAAAACCTACCTTTTCCCCTTGTTCCTGATGATCCATAACAGCAGACGCTGCGGAGCAGCTGTGATGTCCTGCTGCAGCTGACAAACCCACTCGTGCTCGCCTCTGCCATGTGCTCATCTGCAAAGAGAACCGGAGGTGCTGACACTGGATATTTGTCTTCATGGAGGACAGTGAACCTTGTGTGCCTTGAACCCTGCACGCCTGACATCCTGGAGCTGACAAAGGTGAGTTTGGGGTGGATGGCTCTTTCCTGGCTCCTGCACACCACAGTAAAAGGGGATTTACCTCCTTTACTCCCTAGCCCTTAGTACCTCCATTCTTTGCGCATCTCCTGACCTCACCGTATTGCTGAGTACCAGCAGCTCCTTCCCGTGTGTTTTCAGTAGCGTTTAGGCCAGAGGTGTGTGCTGATCAGCCTGAGCCCTGCAGCCTACCCCTCTATAAGGCATTGCTGTTGGGGGTCTTGTCTCTCCAGATGCTTTTTTCCACAAGACCTCTAAAAGCAGCATGTCTTCAATGGTTTTGTATCTCTGTGAATCTTATTTGAAATTAAACAATGTTTTACGCTGCTGCTGGTACAAGTGAGGGTGTAGCAGCCCTGAATCTCTAGAAAATTAGACTAAAATCCTTCAGACAAAAAGCAGTACCCCCAACAGCCATTGGGAAGGCAGAGTTGAAGAGGAGAAACATGTAGTATCTCTTCTGGAATTTAGTGACATCCTGCTGATAAAACTCTTTAGTCAGTAGTAAGCTTCAGGGGACAGAGTGCGTTCTGTAAGGATATGTTAAATTTTATTTCCCTTGACCATTTCCATTAGAATTAGTCATAGAACTATCTTCTGTCTAACGGGAATAAAGTTTGAGAGGCAGACAGCGGCAAAATGCATGCGGTTTGCTAAGATGGTTGGGAGACTTTATTGAAATCTCCCTACTTCCATCTCCAACTTCCATGCCATGAGATCATCACATGCCTGTCAAATTGACCCAAAAAAGCTTAAAGTTCCCTTTAAATCATGATGCTTGTTAGATTAAAATATTTCTTATTAATGTCCTATTCTTAACCAAACTGAACGAACACAATTGTCTCTAAGTGCCCTGGCTTGCTTGCTTTGCAGCCGAGACGCCAGTTGCAGTTGGTATATTCTGCTCCAGATTCAGAACTGCACTGACCCTGCCAAATAGTTTCTTAGTTGCATTTAAAAATAAGAGGGCTGTTTATACATTACAATCCACAAAGGGTCTGAAATCAGTATGTCCTAAGATGAATACCAATCATAGACAAAAAGTGTTTTGTTGGAAGGCTTCACAAATATGGAACTGATTACTGCTAGACAGCGCAGATTTCCTTCTGCAAGATGGAACTGATGTAATTCCTTCCTGACAGCTAGAAATTGTAATTGAGTTGGTTTTTTACCGTGTTTTAAACTTTACCAACATTAAAAATGAGCAAGAGGGATGGGATCCTAATCCATTGATAGGAATTCTGTCTATAAACCAGGATTTTAACCTAAATACCCATCTAACTGCCCGGTTACTGTGGAGGTACTGCAAACAATTTCATAGCTGTGGTTTTGTCAAGCATTTAACTTCGTGTGGATTGAAATACCTCTTATAGGTCAGTGACAGAATTCAATTTGCAGATTGACCACAGATCTTTGTGGGGAAGAACCAATTTCACCATGACATTGAGTAAAATGAAATTCTCTAAAATGTTGCCCTACCAGCTCTTTGTAACACACCCAGCAGAACGCAACCTTTGTGTAGTATTTGCAACATCTCTAAGAGGTTTTTCTCAAATGTTAAGGGTGTCGGTGAAAAACCATCCCTTCTTGCAGAAGCATTCATCTGTCAGACTGTACTAGAGCCTTTGCTACTCAGTTTTTCCCTTGTTCCTTCTCATTTGCCTCCTCCTTTCTACTGCCTACAGAAATCGACCAGGGCTTTGCTTGGTGACGAGAGCGGGGAGCAGGGAATGATCAGGGTGATGGATGCTCTGGTTTTGCAGCCTTCTGCTGTTTGGGGCTGGTTTACACTCATGCAGCCAAGACAGGCTGCTGCCCGACTCAGCCGAACTTTGTTCATCTTCCAGGGCACATCCTGATGGCAGTTTGAGTCAGGACGGACTCCTAACTTGTCACTGCACAGATTACATATTTTGCTCCCTGGTTTGCAGTTTTTAAGGAGCAGAGCTGTATTCACAATGGAGAACATCAAAATGATCAATCTCTTTCCGTGTTGCTGGAAAGGTGTTTCCCTCTTCCTTGGATGGATGTCCAACCTTTCACTCCCTTCTCTCCCATGTAAATTATTTCCCCACTGTATGAGGATGTCTTAAGACTTAATTTTTATGTTTGGAGGATGGAAGGTGTTCATATCAGGGTACAGTGTAATTTGTAAGCAGAAGACAAGGAATGCTTTTCTGTGGGCTGTCAAAGGCTGACTTAACTCTGGAAAGAAATACGTTGTAAGCCTAAAACAGAAACAATTTGACAGCGTAAGTTTTCGTTACAGTTGTGAATGTCACATTTTTATGTCATGAGTTTCCTTTTTTTTAATTAAGAGTAATTGTGAGGAATCACTCAGTCTCCACTTCTCGGTGATAAGTGGGGTTTGAGGTATTAGCATTGAAAGGGCTGCATTGAACGGGATGGGTGTAGCTTTCTTCAACTTGCCTACAAAGCTAAAGAAATGCAAAGCAGCTTATTGCTCAATTATGCTGACTTTAGCAACTAGGTAGGACAAATTAAAAAAAGAAAAAGGGAATATCTAGTCTCAACCTGGGTATTTAATGGGTCCCGAAATGTGCTGAACTCTTTAGTCTAAATGGGCTCTTTAGTGTGGTGTCAAGTAAGTTAAAAAGCAAGGGAGCTTTACAAAGCTCCCTTCATTGTTTAAACTTGTTTAACTCATGTTAAGGCTAATGTACATTTATTCAGACTGACAAAGTGCTGAATTTACACAACAGGGATAGTAATAATTAGGTCAGATACTTTTTAAATGGGGGGGGGGAGGAATACTTGACTCTTTTATGCTCATGAGTGGAAATTATTATAAGCACTGACCGAGGCCAACCACAGTACCTACACGTGCCCTTCTCACCCCCAACAATTCTCATCCACATCCAGCGCTGAGAGTGCCATGTCCCGGCTCCCATCCTGTCTGTTGGAGCAGAAGCTGCCAGTTAGGCTTTGCATTACATGTTACTTGTGAGAACACGGTATGCCTAATTTGATTACATGTATTTTTAGTAAGCCCATAACTGTCCTCTGAAGCCCCTCTTCCCTGCTGGGATGCAAGATCAATAAATCACACTAACGAGGATGAAAACTCAGCTGCATTGTCTGTTCAAGCTTATGAAGATGAACTCTAGTCTTTTGGTATCCACTTAACACACTACCTAGTTCTTACATTTATTGTAAAAGTTTCCCCTGACTATGAAGTCCCTGCAGTTTGGAGATGAGCTGAGGTGTCTATCTTGCACCTTTCTCGGAGATATTCGGTGACAGTTACTCTAGGTCAGAATCACAGATTAGTTAGTCCATGGAGCTGATCCATCTTAGCAGGATTTTTTTCTCCAAGAACGTTTTTGGGTTTTTCTCCTGACTTTCCTAATATTTGAACAAGCGCTCTTGTTTAACTCAGTGAAACAGAATCTGCTTGCATTTGAATTGTGGTCAGCAGCGGGCGTGCTGGGCTGGTTGGATCTCTTAAGCTGTAGCCATTTACTTCCCCATTGAGATTTAAGCTACTCATAGCTCATTTGGTTTGCATGTTTCCCTTCTTTAAGGAATCATTAAACAGTCTCGAACATACCCGTCGGACTGGCTGCAGCGGCTGCCGCCAGCTGCGCGGGGCAAGGTCGAGCGGCGGAACCATCCCAGCGCTCCTGCGCTCAAAAACCGACCGCAGGAAAGAGCTGGAATTTGACTGAATGGGTGAAGATTTAGTGTCACGCACACCACCTACCTGAGAACAAGTACTGGTAAATGTGTACGAGGGTGTGCTCGTGGTGAATGCGGTCTCCAAAGCAGTCAGCGGGCATCGGTGCATCTGTAGCATCCCTGGGTGGGGGAGCTGGGTGCTGTAAAACGCATCCACTTCGAATCACAGTGAGAGCTGCAGTAGGTTCGATCACTAAACTGTATCGATTTTTTAAAACTTTTTTTTTTTCCTCTTCTGGCTTTGCGCCAAAACCCTGCAGCGACTAAAGGGGAGCTGCACTTGGTCCTGTTGTCCATGTGGTGGCACCAACAGTACAGCCCAGAGAGGGGCCGGGGCCGGTAATTCCCGAGTTGCAGGAGGAGCAGCCGGTGGGGACAGAGCCAGCCCAGCCGAGCAGCGCGGAGCCAAGCCCAGGATGACATCTTCGCAAACCTAAAGCTGAACTACATCCCTTTTACACGTTCTTGATCTCTTTCTCTGCTGCCCAAAGTTTCTGAGGCTCCCTAATGGAGCTCTAAGACTTCTCCATTTTTCAAGCTTAATAAATGGCAATTGGTAATACCAACAGCATTGCTAAAGCTTCCCCCCACCCCGTCACCTACAGACACGTGCACTGATTTCCTGTGACTCGGTGTAAGTAGCTGATGTTACAGCATTGCACAGGGCTCCAGAGTGCAGAAAGAGCTGCTGCGTATGGTCAGGGTAGTACAGAAGTTTGCTACAGTGACTGCCCTGAAGAACCTATGATCACAGGGTAAATCTCTTGTCCTTTCCTTCTTTCTCATTTTTTTCCATACTTATGTGGCTTGTATGCACTTAATATCAGGAAATGCATTGTAATTATGATTGGAGAAATACTAATAGTAATAAAGAGATGAACTACAAGAAGGGGAAAACCTCTCTGAAGGGAGAAGGCAGTGCGGAGACAGTGCCTGCCTTTTAATAGGATTACTCTCAAGTGAAAACAGCATGATTTATTTGACTGTTTAATACACTGATTTTTCAAATACAGTTGGTCAGAAAATAGAGGTTTTGTTCCACAGAAAATTCCAGTGCTTCAGAGCTTGTTTCCATTCCAGTTCAGAATGAAAAGTGCAAACTACTCCCTGAAGTAACGTTCTGTAAAATGTTGATTTGGGATAGTTGAGCTGGGCCCATTGCTTGAGTCCTTCCAACTACGTTCAAATTTTTTCTTTCTTAAAAACAAGCTACTCAGAGAATTAACATTTAATATATCTTAAATTTGAAAGAAATATAGTATTTGGTTCCATCATCTTCTAAAAACACTGTAAATAGCTGCATGCTTGGGATTTAAATCCTATTTTCTGGCATCTGCATTACATTGAAACATTTTCAGCAGCTCTCCTTGCAATGTTTAGTACTCCACATTTTAGTTGTAGAGAGCCCCAAGTCAAGCTGCCTGTAGTTGGAATTTTAAAAACAAAAGAGGGAAAGAAAAACTTGTCTTCTATTTTAGGGTCTTGCAGTACTGGAAATGCAAACACTGCAGAGTGAATATTTAACTAGTGCATGAGAATCTAAAAAAGTGTAAAGCAAATGCAATGCAGCAGTCTATTTGCCTTCTTCAGCTAGGGCAGCATTAAGACATTAAAAATAGATTTACAGATTTCATAATGTGATTGCAACATTCACACAGGTTGGGATTTTTAATTTAACTTTGAACTGGATAATGCAGATTGCATGGAGACCAGAATGGACTATATTCTAATGGGAGAATTTGCCTTATGCAGGATTAACATATCAAAGGCAGAGAAGGGTTTTTTTGAGAAGATGGCACAATGATCTGGCTTGCTTGCCAGGTTGGCATCCTCCTAAAGCTGTTGGCATCAGTGTGTGGTTTCAGACCATTTCAGGCAGTAGGGCATCAGGGAGGCACTTGCTCTGCTTTTATCATGTTTCTTCACACTGACCACATGTGATACAACTGGTCATGGCACAGTCTGATGAATTTTGCTTCTATCTTCTCTTGGCGTTACAGGTCTCAGCAAACAACTGCCAGCTAGCAGCGGCACAGCACGATCCCAGAAGAGCAGCGTGTTCTAGCAATGTGCCATCCTGGTGGGATTCACTTTGCTACTGAGGACAGATTGCATTCTTGCTAGGACTGTCCATACATCTCCAGTCAGTGGTGATGAGCTTCCATTGCCATCATCGTAGGTTGTTTAATGATCACTCAAACTAAAGATTTTTGCATCTGGAAGCAATGCTTGATGTGCACCCTCTAGTATTTGAGTACATGTTACCAGTCTGCTTTGGAAATGGGTTTCGGCTGTGAAGATTTCACGGTAAAGTAGGAGTGTGTGTATCTCCCGGAGCACTTGCAGATCCCTTCCCATGTTTGCTTTGGCTGGTTTGCTGACTCACAGGAACTGTGTGCCTGCCCCTGCTCAGCAATGCTTGTGAGGCAGTGTCACCGTTGTGGTAGAGGTGCTGAACAGTCAGGGCTGTTCCAGGTCACACTTCAGGAAGTTTGCAGAATTTGCTGTTACCAGGAGAAGCTGGGCTGTCTGTGAGACATTCCAGCACTCAGCACTGAGCTACTTTACAAAAAAGTAGTTAAACTAAGACAAGACACTGTTTTAGCACTGTTGGCTGGACAAGTGAGTAGAGGTCATCCTCTCATTTTTCTTCCCTAGAAGTTGCCACCGTGCTCTGACTTAGATGTAAGCAAAAGCATTGGCTTGAAATGCCAGTCTAAATATTGCTAAAAAGGGGATTCTGGACAGGTAGGTATTCAAAGAATTTGTGACACTAACAAGGGTAGATATTTGCAGAATGGATTTTGGAAGTACAATGGAAAAGGTGAACAGCAGAAAGGATGTGGGGACGTGATGGAGGAACAGCCCACATTTCTCTGTTTACCTCTGCACTGGATGCTTCTCTTGGGGATATGTTTGTCAGTGCAGCAGTGCCAGAGATGGACTGCTTCAGTGCCAGAGATGGACTGCTTCACTGCCAGACAACCAGAGTAATAAAATCCTTTGCCCTTTCACTCTAGAAAGGGCAGACAAGCAACCACCACTTGTACTTGGAAAAGCAGAATACAGCTCTGAGCCCCCAGCACATGCAAATGTGTAACTTTGAAGGTGCTGTGTCTGTCATGCACTATTTTGCACCCTAACGCAAGGATGTTAGATGGGATCACGCCACCCTCTACCTCCTAAGAAAGCCTATTTATTAGACCAGCCCTGATCCACACTGTAGCAGTATGTCTTATGGTGAACTCTGAGAGTTCCCTCTGATAAAGGTGCTCTGCAACAGCTGAACTCTCAGTATCACATTAGTTGACTTTTTCCTAGTGAAGTGGAAGCAGGGTATTTGCAAGTATCAATAGCTCTATATCCCTCTGCACAAAGACAGTGCAACCCTCCCCTGGTGTGGTGAGCTTTGTGTGCTTTTTCTCGGACGGTGGCATTTCACGATCACAAGGATTATCCCTGTTCTTAACAATGTGAGAAAATGGTCCATATGAAAACAACTGAGTGGTGGGATGAACAAAAGGCATTATGAAAACTATATAATTTTGTCTGAGAACTCTGATGCCTTCTGGGAAGCATCGTATAATACCCAGCATGAAATATCCCATCAAACACGGACAGCAAAGACATGGAGCAATGTTGAGCAAGAAGTTTGACCAGAGCACTGATTATTGATTTCAAAACATCCCTGTTCTATGTGGCCACAACAATCTGTGGCAAAATTGGAGTAGTCAGAGAGAATCAAAGTGGTGCAGACATGCTGCTCACACAATGACTGTTGAAGATCACTTAATGCAGATATGCAACAGCTGCAATGAGTTTCATGCAGAGACATGCCTTTATATTTAATTTAAGTATAGGCATCAGCACTGGCAGAGGAGAGAATGCTGTCTGAAAGTAATAGTGAGCCTTCTGCCTCTGGAATGAGAATTCATATTGAATTGTATCAAAAATGAAGAAGTGGTGAGCAGTTTCAGTCCAGCAACCTGGGTTGGAGAATCTGTGAATGGGGCTATCACCTTACATCTTCAGAAATGAAAATTGGGGTTATTTGTAAGCTTGTGCTGCTGCTGTCAGTGTGATAGTTGGCCTGAGGATAAAGATGCTGTGATTTGCCAGATTTGCCAGAACACAAATTAAGCCATTGCTTTTAACACTTGGCCTTTTTTTAATCTGTGTTGCGGCTTTCCAGCCTCTGGGGTTCAAGGGCTATTTCCAAGTGACCTGTGCCTGGTAACAAAGGAAAATAAAGTTTTATTTATGGTGATCCCTATCATATGCTAGAAAGTGTCTGGAGGTCACCAGAATTAAAGAGGCTGAGAACTGGCCTCCATTAATAGTTAGATACACCAAAAATCTATTTGTGTATTCTGGGGGGAGTTTGAACAGTTGTCTGAAGGGCACGGACCATTCTCCAGTGCGGTCATTTTTAACACCAAAATGTTGTATTTTGATGGCACAACAAATCTGTCAAGAAACAGATTATGCCACAGACTGACAGAAACGTCACTTTGAAAGTTGATGTGGTTTTATGTGGTCTCTCTGCCTTGTTTCTTCTAAACCAGAAGTCATCTGGCTGAGGAATCTGGTCTGTCTTCATGTAGTATTGTCTGGGGCTGAGGTCCACTAGTATGTTGGGTAAGATTTCTGATAGTATTTACAACTAAAACTTGCCGGGTTTATCTGCTCATCTTTTAAAGTTACACTGTATTTAATGACAAGACTTTTTTTCTGAAATGAAGTTTCACATTTATCTGAAACAAAGCAGCAAGTGCTTGAGAAATAGGTTCGTTCCTCGCCATTAGCTCTGGATTCAAGATCTGGAGATTATTGAAATGATCTCTAATTCAGCTTGAAGTATTCCTGTAGGGTTTTTTAACCTCTGACAGCATTTCCTTTCATCAGCGGGTATTGCAATAGTCTGCAATGACTTTTTCTCCTTTTGTGCAAAAGTTAATGCAATTGTGCTATAAATTCTTATTTAAGACTTCAGAACTGTGCTGCAAAAACTAACTGATGTTGCTGTGATCTTACCTGCCTTGAGACGACAGGGAATAACACCCCATTGATATAGTTAAACTTCCCATGGCAAGCTTGGATGATATCCTGAGCTCCGGTGTATTTTTATTAAGCTTCTCTGAAATGATTTTCAAAGGATAAAAACCTAGGCTTAGCTAGCTGCAGAGTTTAATGGAGTCAAACTGTTACCTGTAGTCTTTAAAGAATACGCTGTAACCTTTTTGCTAAACAATCTGCTCTGCTGTTACCAAGTTTTACCCAATATTCAAATGAAACTTACTCCTTTTCAACCTTTGCCAAGCTGAGGTTATTAAGAAAGAGATACAAATTAAAAGGATTAAAAATGCAGCTCTAATTAAACACATATGAGCATTTAAGAGTCTGCTCTGCCCTGGTTATCTGTGCACATAGAAATATCACACACAATTTAAACCAGCCGTAGTCTCCATTAAGTGCTTGCTAAAGGCACCACCAAACAATGTAATAATATGCTGTACCCTTCTCTAGAGCTTCTATGTACGTCCTAAAATGTTTTTAAAAATTAGATGAGCCATTGCTGTCCCCACTTGCAAAGGAGAAGCAGCTGTGGCAGACAGCAAGGAGAGGAGCACCTCTCTGCTTGTATCTTTGACAAACTTGATGTGGCCACCTCTATGGAGAAGTGCTCCTGGGTTGTCCCCAGAAGTTGTGGCAGTGCCATGAGGCAGGATGGGCATGGTTTGCCTTTCCACACAAATCTCGTGTTTCTTTTCAGAAGAATGTAAAGTGTAACCAAAGCATGTCAAGCGATTTTGGCTTTCTATGACAAAAGTTAGTTGGTATCTCTTAATAAGTATCCAAACAAGCCCTTGAAGACACATAATCAGAAAACAGCATGTGCGATCACAGCTCGGCATTTTAAAGGATTAGAAAGGGATTAGGACATTTGTAAATTCCTCATCAACCTTTTGTAGAGACAGGATGGAATATTTTTTTTTAAAGAATTCACAAGCAGCAACTGTCTGTTAAAAGCCTTTATTCCCCTCATTTGTGCTGGGTGTGGATTGCTTTGTGATTTTTTTTTTTTTTTTTTTTTAAGGTAACATAACATAGCTCATCAATCTAGGCTGCATGTAAATCCTGCTTTGTGTGATTCCTAATAAGTTTCAAGGGCTTTATGCTCCTCATGAAGAATGGGAAAACCTCCTCACACCAGAGTATAACAGGTCCTTTCATTCTGCTGCTGGTGTTGCTGGTTTAACACACCCACCCAAGGAAATATTATCACCCAGGGTAAAAACAGTGAGTGAATTTTTATCCCCGAGAAGGGTTCCAGAAAAGCCACTTGTATTCTAGTACTTCTGGGGCAAACATATTATGATTGGTTTGAAAAATCACAGGAAATAATCAGGGTTCACCAGACAGGATAACAGGACTTACCTGCTTTTTCTGTGAATGGGAGATGAAGCTGGACAGGAAAGGAGAGGAACACCCTGACTCGTGCCCACATCCAGGTGAGGTGATCTGACAGATCATTTGGCTATGGTGCATATTAAACAGGGCTGTTCAGAGCATCATTCCTCGGGCAAAAAGGAATAGGAAATACTATGTTAAAAAAACCCAAACCCAACAACCATCCAACCAAACAAAAAAAAAAACCCTAACCAGATTGCTTGAATTGGTTAATTTTTCAATATTATTTTTGGCTGGTGGTTGATCAGAAGTATTCTAGGGAGAGTTGTCCAACTGTCCACAGGCAGTGGAGCAGCTGCAGTACCCAGTGCTAACCTGCTTGGTTTGTAATGGAGGTGAGACTTTCTCTGTGTTTTTATCTCTTTGAGATTGTAGCTTGGCTTGGGAGCACGGGTAAAGTTCAGCAATGCTGTAGCTAAGGCTGCAGGCCAAAGCTGACAGTGCTGCAGGATCCATGGGTTGTCACCTTCTCATTAAGGTTCCTGAGGATGGTGTTTCTGTGCTGCCCCACTCTACCCACTTCTAACAGTGTGCAGTAATCCTTACCTATTTACAGATCTGCTAAGGATAAGCCAGAAAAAAAAGACTGCAAACTTTGGGCTGAGCTTGTGATGGGGTTTTTTTGTTGGTGGTAGTGGTGGGGTTTGTTGGTTGTTTTGGGGTTTTTTTTTTGGTGGTTTGTTTTTTTCAATTTTTTGTTTTGTTTTTTAATTGTTTGTGGGTTTTGTTTGCTTGTTTTTGTTGTTTTGTTTTGTGGATTTTCTTTTTTTTTTTTCCAAAAGATCTGACCATTCAAAGCTCTGCACCTATTTCATCTATGTTGTTATCTTACCGCTGTTTCTTTAGCTAAAAGCTAATCTTGACCATGAAAGCTACTTTGAGTTAAGGATGTGAATTTAAAACATCTTCTCTAGTCCTCACTAGACAGTGTGTCACCACTTACTGCTACTAGTCTAGAGGGGTCTCAGAGTGGTCACCCACTGAGCTCCTCGGGAATTGGCAAACTTTTCTAGACAACTCCGTACATCAGCAAACAGCTGCTGCAGCTCCGTCTTTAGCAATCGCACACATTCTTATCAACATTTCTCACTTTCATTTTTCTCTTTCTGTTTACCAAGGTACAATCATTAGGGGATTTGCCTAGAAAAAGGTTGAAGAAATATATGCAGAATTTGGAGAAGGGAAGGAGGGGAGAGGCCGCAGCTGCAGTGTCTGGCTTCTGGCTTTTGCTTTGTATGAACTGGTGACTCTGGTATCAGTACAGGTGACTGGGCCACCACCCAGGCAGCAGCAGCATCCTCCCTGCAAGGAAACTCGGGGGTTCCCACCCAGGTCAGTTTGACTGGTTCTTTTCTCCCTTCTGGCTCTTCATTCACTTCTAAGTATATTTGGAGTGGTGTTCATTTGCCAAATTCTGTGTGGGTAAGTAGGGCATGGGGATGTTAATTTCTGTTGCTACTTGTCCTTCAGACCTGGCCTGTGAGTTCTGGTCCAGGGCCAGGCTGAAGAGGTTAATGCTTTGCTGGCAACCCATTACCAGAGGGAGTTTGCACTCAGGTGCTTCTCTCTGTAGAAACACAAACACAGTATTTCATATGGTCACCCCTTAGGAAATACAGTAATTCACATTAGTTTAATTAACCCGGAGAAGCCATTGTACTGAAATGCAGCCACCTGTAAGGGAGAGCAGAGCAAGCACTGGGGTTAAATGGGAGAAAGGTCCCAATTTTAAACCAGAAGAGTAGGTGTAAATCTTGCCTTTAGAAGTGGGGAGGGATTAGTACGCACAGGCCCAGCAGGAGCCCAGTTTATTGTTAATTGCGTCTTCACAGTTTAGCGGTATTAAAAAAAAAAAAAAAAA
>JAAGNO010009375.1:0-69793 GCA_033439905.1 Ceryle rudis | reverse complement strand
CTGGCAGGGGGGTTGGACTTGATGATCTCCAGAGGTCCCTTCCAAACCCTAACATTCTATGATTCTATGAGTTTTTCTAGGACTGAAGTGTCCGAATGGAGAATCACATGAAAGGAGACATAGGAAAGGAGATAAAGGAAAAGATAAAGGAGCCCCACGGATTTCCACAAGTTTTATTTTTCTGTGACACTGATGATACTATGCAAGAAGTTAATTTTTCACTAAAATGGCAACTTTTAACACCCTCTCTCAGGGTACACGCATCACTAGAAATACCCAGGAACACTGCAGCTAGAGGCCAAGACATGAAGCACTCCCCACACACCTACCTTCCAGACTCTGCTCTTCTACCTACCTAGCAACTGTCTGGGCTACAGCTGAAACAGGAGTGACCTAGGAACAGTCTGCTCGTGTTACACAGGGGACACACACTCAGGTCTCACTGCAAAACCACACCACTTTAGTCTCATCTCTACAGCACACATTGGTGTTTGTATCCCCAACATGTGCTGTAAACACTGAAATTCAGCTGTTGGGTGTGGAAAAGTAATCAGAGTCATTTTCAAGACAGTAAAAATCTGACCATGCAGATTTTCCAACACAGAAAGTATTTGTAAAATAATACAGACAACTCTTTAACGAAGATGTAAACTATCCTTTATACTGGCAGGAGAATGATTTCCCCCCCTTCTCCTCCAGTTTCAGTATGTTTTCTGGAGGAGCGTTGCAGCTCTTCACAGATGAGCATTAATGATACAGCACAAGCAGGAGCTATGTGAGCTGTGGCATTATACAGTACCACCCTGCGGTAATTAAACTCTGCCTGGCAGACTGGGAACAAGGCTCTCCGTGCCACTGAATTTCTACCATGACATTAAAGCAAGGATGGGAGAGTGCAGAGAGGGTGCAGAATAGAAGTACTGGTACCTATGGTCTGTACTGAAAGCTAAATTCAGGGTTAGGCAGAAAAGATGCTTGGAAATTTGTTATACACATCCATTTGTTCCATTTCCTTCTAACACAAATAAATACAAGATTTACTTAGTTACAAATACGAGGTCATGATCATCGCTTAATCCACACACTCATTTGGACTCGTGACTGCAGTACTACATTTTACTACCCTGGCCTGTAAAACCACATAATGCTTATTAAAAGTATTTCCAATTGCGATATTTTATTTTCAGATATTTCATTCCCACAACAGAGACTTAAGGAAACAAAAAGGAATGCCTTTGCATACAATGAACTTAAAAGAACGAAACCCCTCGCTTTGCCTTTTAGTGGAAGTTCCTTTTTATTTTTTTCTTTTCTTTAAAAAAAAATACTTCTGAGCAAGAGCTGGTGTTCTCCAAATGTTTCAAGAGAGACCAGATAAGTGTTTGTGCCATTCTAGAGTCCCCAGTGCAGGATGCTGGCTATAGATGACACTACCAGGTGCTGACAATGCTCTGCCAGCTTCTACAGTTGTTTCTAGACCTGCTCTGTATCGTGTGCCATGTGTTGCCTTAGAGTGAATGCTCATCTTGATCTCCTGCCTAATTGCTCAATTCAGCATTCATTTGCAAGCAGAGTCTGTCCTTTGCCAGGCTACCATGTGTTTTTCCATCGTTCCTCTTCACTGTTAGAACTAGTTGAACAAACAACAATCCATAATTCACTCACATTTCCACATCTAAAATGCCAAGTTTGGTCCACAGCCATATATAAAGACACTACTAATAGTAATTATTTGTAAATATTGGTATTACAGATTGGTAAAAACACACCACCTCTGATCACTCCGCAAGTTTAAATAAATTCTAAAACTCTACTGCTACTCATTATCCTGAATCTTCCATTCCCTTAACCCCATCAGAGTACAGACAAACACGGAAACCTTTACAGCCAGCTGTACAAGTGCAAACGAGGCAGCTAACAAACAGTCTGCCAGCTGAAACTGTGTTTTCAAAGTAGTGATAAATACTCTTACATATCCCATCTTCTCCTCTTTAATTACCGTTCTTTAATTATCTCCAGTATTCCTGTCCACACCAAATACAGGCATCAGAATTTGAGTAGGAGTAGAAGTGGAAATACACACTTTTATTGAGAAAGAGTTGCTGGGCTCATTAAGTTGGAGACCTTATTCTCAAAATTAGGTAATTTACAAATAGCAACAAGCAAATACAGAACTAGCAGTTCCAGAGTAAGTCTCGGAAAAAGTAACCTTTTCTTTTCCAAAGACTGAACCGCGACGCTACAGACAGGATCAACCTACAGTTGATCAGACTGCAAACCAAACCTTCCCGCCCCTAAATCCTGGACATCTCCCAAAAGAAAACCTGGGTCTGTGCAAATGGAGAAAGCCACGTGAGAAGTGGTGGCACACCAAGGACAAGTGAGGCACCAGGACTGCAGGGAGCCCTGCTGAATGTCCATGCCAGTTAGATTCCTGTGAGCCTGTTAATAACTTGTTCTACAGTTTTATTAATTCTTTAAGGCTTGGTTCAAGGCTGAGACAAACTGCCCTAAATAAAGGTGCACCTATTTGACTATTTTGTACTGGTAATCAGGCAGAAAATTGTAAGAGAGGAAGTTAATGCAAACGGACGTATCTCAATTAACCTTGAGAATAATCTGTCTCAATGAGCTTGCATATGTTCAGACCTTCTCCCTGTGAAACAAAATTTATGTAACATTTTCCTACACACACTTTAAAGGTGGGACCCAGTTAGTTGGCTACCAGGTATGTTTGGATACCCTGAACACCTTCGTGCATAAAATGCTACTTCTAGTACTTAAAAACCTAAATTCACTCATAGGACATTTATTTGCTATCTCGTTGACAGAAAACCGAGTCCATTCACTCTGTCACCAGTGGCAGAAGGTCCAGCTGGAGACAAGTCACTAGCTGAGTATCCCAGGGGTTGGTACCGGGGACCAATACAATTTAACATCTTCATTAATGCCTGGATGATGGGATGAGTGCACCCTTCAGCAAGCCTGCAGTGATACAGAAGAGGGAGGAATGGCTGATGCACCAGATGGTTGTGCTGCCATTCAGAGTGACTTTGACAGGATGGAGAAATGGGCTGATGGGAACATTTTGCAGTTCAGCATTGTAGAAAAATGGGCACAGTGGAGGGTGTCCAGCAAAAGGCCATGAAGATGATTAAAGATTTGGAACGCTGATCATACAAAGAGAGGCTAAGAGAGCTGGGATTGTTCAGTCCTGAGAAGAGAAGGCTCCAGGGGGTTCTTATCAACACCTCAAGGGGGAGAAAGATGATGGAAACAGATTCTTCTCCATGGACAGGACAAGAGGCAATTTCCACTAAAATTTTCATTTAAAACATAGGAAAACGCTGCTTCCTTGCCAGGTTGATTGAACACTAGAACAGGTTGCCCAGAGGCAGTCCTGGGGTCCATATCCTTGGAGATAAGCAAAAGCTGAATGGACAAAGCCCTGAGTACCATGCTCTAAATTGACCCTGCCTCAGCAAGGCAGTTGAACTAGATTAACTAGGTGTTAACTGAATGCTTTTCTCCTTATCAGAAGGAGAATCCATTAGCTTTTAGTGAAATTCCCAAAGAAACAAGAAATCTCAAAGTAATTATACTTCAGTTGTCAGTCTTTTTCTCAAGGGCATCCTAAACCATGACGAAAACAGCCTCTGGCATGAAATTTCCAGCATCCCTTCACGGTCAACTCGCCAGTACTCAAAGTCTGATACTATATGTAATCTTCAGTGATGTTTAGTGAAAGATCACACTGATTCTTCAACCATTCCTTAATTCTTTGAATACACTTGTTCATTTGAAACAAATACAACTGCCCATCCACAGAGTGCTGCCAATACTTGGCTCCAGAAGCGAACGCAGACTGATCTCTCAGAACGCATCGCTAAGAGCACAATTTGCAGCCCTGCAACAGGGGCTGCAGACGGGGAGAAGTTCAAAAGTTAAAACCTTTTAAAATCAGAAGTCTAATCACAGGATAAAACACCAAGTATTCAAATGACACTATGCTATTATGCAAAGAATGAGAGAGAGTGATTAAAAGACTATTTTGTCATCTTAATCTGAATTTGAAGAAGTTGGGATTTTTCTACTATCTTGCATATCAGCCAAAAGCCTGCCAGGAAGGTGAGGAGGGAACAACAATTTAAGGAGCAAAGGCATTGAAGAAGTAATTAAAATCTCTCTGACGATTTTTTTTCTTACAATTCCTATTAATTTAGAAACTTATTCTGTCGTTTGTTCTCTTTTTTTTTTTTAATTCACTGTTTTTCAAATACTAACCAAATTTTTATTTGATATTAAAACTGTGAAATCTCCAGATTCTGATTTAGATATTTTGCTAAGAAAAAAAAAAAGGGAAAAAATCTACCAAAAAAAACCCCAAACACAAAACACAAAACAAAGGAGTAGTAGACAGCCACATTTGCTACAAATTTTCCAACTTGGAACAAGGATTTTGTGAACCTGCCTGGTGACAGTGGCAAGACGAGAATGGAGAACTGACTGTGCTTTCAGGAGAATCCACAGGTATGGGGCATGTCACTGTGTGCATATTCTGGCAGAGTTCTCTAAATATCATGTAATTTGGGGCCAGCCCTCTAAGATTTGTGCTCCTAAGTCCCACGGGGAGATTTCAATATCCTTTTTTTGTGGTATTTAGACCTTCTTTTATTTATTTTGCCCACATATAGAGGTCTAGATAAATCCATAAACTTAATCATATGACAAAATACTCCTAAATATGTTCCATCACCTGAAATCAATCTCTGTCAACTAAATTAGACACAGATATGGTAAAAAAAATATATTTATTTTAACTATGGAAATGGTTGAACTTCAGCTGGCTAATGCAGAGAGTTAAATCTTAAAAAAAAGTAAGCTAGCTATTTCCAACTGAGGTTCTGAGAGGGCAGAGATTACTTTTTACCTGTGACAGTTAATTCTGGGATGCTGGGAGCAGAGAGGCAGTAATGACAGCTACAAACAGGTCCAATCTTGTGCTGCATTTTACCCTTTGCCTCCCTGCCCACTGCTGCATTTCTCCGCACCTCTCCGGATGTGCATCGTTCATCCTAAGCACCAATTCTTTCTCTACTTCAACTGTGAATTGTGAATTCCCCCCAAAAACCCAACCACCACCACAACAACCAAAACCTCAAAGTAAAAACACCACACAAACAAAAAAACACACACACAAAAGTTTGCAACAAATATCAGCATGATGGATCTACAAATAGGAGGTTGTCCTGTAGATTACTTGTATATTCTCCTACAAAAATTAGGCTGGGCGAAGTGAGGAAGCTTTAACGAGCCAGACATCTTTTCAGAAATCATAGGAAACGGTTAAATTCACAGCTCTCCCTAATGCAATCTTGACTCGTGTTTGAACACATTGTTCGCATGTCATTAAAATGGGTAGCCCTGTCTACACACGGAGTTTAATTCCAACAGGTAAATTACAGAATTGATTACGCATAGGACAATTGGCAGTAGCTTGGGATAAACGTCATGATGTATTTGGAGACAACCAGTAGGCATAACCATCTGTGATGGTTGACTGCAGTGTGGGAACACATCCAACACACAAACGCAGAGAGGTTCCAAAAGCCCGATGGAGGTGTGCAGCACCGCATACCAAAAGCTTGCTGGACGAGATACAGCGGGGTCTCAGAACGCATGCCTGCTCCAGACAGGACACTGGAGTAGTGTTTCAATTCACTGGTTTATGCCTTATTCATTCCTAGTTACTCCTGACTCTTCAGTGAAAAGAAGCACCCCTTTTGTCTCTTGATGCCCGATTGCTCTATACTATGGGTCCTCCACTTCTGGTGGTGCGGAGAGGCACAACCTAAACAGCAGAACCCAGAAGGTACAAGAACGATAGGGTATTTTGCAGAGCACAGTGCACCCACATAATCTGGGTAGGGAGTGCTCTTGACAATAAACAGTGATTCACGCAAAAGTATTTGGAAACTCTGCTATTATGGTTTGTTCCAGTTCAGGCTCATCATCAAAATTCACACCTCTCCCCACAGTCACACAACAAAACATCTCCAAAACCCAGAGGACAAAGTGATCCAGTGCTAGGCATCCAGAGTGCTGCGCAAATGCCTGATTTCCCATGGAACCAAGGCCAAGCTGGACTTCAGCTAATGTGTTAAACTAACATGGTATAGTTCTTTTACGCTTCCAGTTCCTGGAGTATAGTAATGACACTGGCTAGCTCCGCTGAAAGTCTACTTCATTCTGGCAGACCTAAGAGAGCAGGCTGCAGTCCATGCAAAAGTCAGTTGCTTTCACATTTGAGATGAGCAGAGAGTCTGGCCACCGTTTGTTGCAGTGCATCTCAGTCACCAGGACCCACCACACCTATCTTGGCACCGCAGGGAGCTACTCAAACCCTGCACCCACAGCATAAAAAAAGGCACAGTCCAGACAAACTCCTCATGGGTAACAGAATTTTGACCACCATCTAGACGTACAGAGTCTATCACCATAGGGAATACACGGAAACTTTTGTACCATCCCAGCTGCATACTGACACGGGAAGTTTCCTGCTTTTCTGCAGTACAACCCAGAAACAGTTGCGCAGTTTCACAACTATAAGATCTGTTCTGCTCAGAAAGCAACTTTGCCATCACTCCTGAATACTGTGAAACTATCACAGGCCTTCCACATGCACAATGTAGTACCGTGCTAAAGCTACAGAAACGCTCACTTGCAAATAAAATGATACACAAACTTACTTACCCCATTATGTTATTTTGTCTTTGTTACCCTGCCCACTCTTCTCTGTGTTCTCTCTGGACCACAAAGTGCCAAGCGCAGTAAGTTAATGTTTTACAAAAATACCAGCTCCCTCCACACCTACTGTTGGTGGGCTGCAGCACGGCTCAGTGAAGCACTGCTATTATTCTAAGGGTTGTTGTCTTCCTTCAGAATTAAATATTATTTTAACATGGGAAAACTACCTACAATTCTGTCAAACACCTACATCAGGGATTTGCATTCTTAAGTGTAAATAGACATAGGCTAGAGGATAGTTATTAGGTAATAAACATAAGAAGTGTAACAAAAATAACTGAAAAATCAGATTTTTGCTATTTTGACAGTTGTTTAACCCACAAAAAATATTTTAATAGAGAAGATTCTCACTGTCTATTCAGTGAAGCACAGATGAACCCTTCTTTTCTGAATAGCTTGACAGAAGTGAGATACAGAGTTCATTATTTACATCAGGAGGCCTGTTGCCTTACGCTTCATTAAATTTGAAGACCGAATTACTGCGTGAATGATCTCTACTAAAGCAGATCACTAAAAACCTTTCCAGTAGATTAATATTTCTAAAGATGACTGTTAATTTTTCAGGGAAAGAAAAATGTCAATCCTATCTGGTTCAAACTAGAGACTGCAAAAGCAAAGACTGCCACATCAAGGAGCAAGGGGGAAAAAAAAAAGGTAGGTCTTTACAATTGAAATACACCCTCACAAGATTAATTTTGCTCCTCGTAACAGAGGTGATACGGCTAGAGAAGTTTCAGAAACTGTTCAGCTAAGACACATGACTTGAAAACCAAAAGCTATCAATCCCAGGCTGTAATGTCTGTGAACAATGTGTTAGAGAATACAAAACATTTAATGCTCCTACTCACTTTCACACTTCTGCAAAGCCCGGGGTGGGGGGGAATAAAAAAAAAAAAAAAAAATCTACTCATCTTCAACAAACCCTACAATAAAAATGAGCTCAAGTTTAATGAAGGCCTTCAAATATTATGTTGAACTCAACCCTACTCAAAAGCAAAGAGTCCTCACACTCAGCCATCCTCACTAGCTGTGCCATCCTATCAGTCAGGAGTCTGATATAGTTGGCAGAGCCCATCGAACACAAGGAATTCATGTGTGACGTTCTGATATTCTTCTATTACAGAAGTTAAACAAAATGTAACAAATAGTTTACATTTAAATAAAGCTGAGCCAGAAAAGAGCTGTGAAATATGACAAACACAGGTCACATTCTAAAACATACACCTTTTCACTATCTGGAGTTTACCCTACCTCCAGATGGGCCCTGCCTATCCAACAAACCAGGATCCAAATATTGCAAATCCTGCCGCTGTTTTGATCAAGCAATTCATCTTTCTGCTTTTCTCCCCTTCTCCCTTCATCCCAAAACCTTTGATACGTATCTCAGCCTTATTTTCCTGGTCGAATGGTTTAAAAGTGGATTACCTCCTCAAATAGCTGAGGCAATCTTACCACTTGCATATGGAGAACAGGACAGCACTCAGACATCTGAGAACAGTCTCCCTTAAGAGACTGAGGAAATTAGCTAAGATCTTGGACTTCTTGCAGAACAGAAATCACACCTACCCAGAAGAAAGGGTTTGTTCAGGTTCCAGGCATCAGCCTCATGCTTATCTGACGCAGATTATCTTTTTCTTGAGTAGGGTATTGGTTTTCCAAAGGCAAACAACTACCGTATTTTGATGAAGTACATGTGAAATAAGAGAACTTGAATATCCTGAATAAAAGATAACTGAGATAACAGGGCTGCCTGAATCTGAACGACGACGAGACCCCAGATTGCATACGGAGTGACCCTAGAATGCAGGGACCTCAAGAAATCCCATTTCATTGTTTTGGCTGGTGTCCAGAAGGCTGGCACTTGTTTCATTCCAGAAAAGCCTTTAAGCCAGCAGGAGTACCCTGAAGGGCTGGAAAACACTGACATCTATCTTCCCCCAGATGACAACAGTTTGTTGAAAAGACTGTTACGTGTTCATAAACTTCCCTTCTCTACCAAATTTCCCTGCCTCCTGAAAAGCATACTTTAAACAGAAAGAAACATTTACTGGGATTTCTATTGCCTACATTCCCATTATCAGAAATTATATTAGGTTTTCTAGAATACTGTCCGTTGCCACTGGCAAGAAGGTATCCCAGTTCACATGGCTGTGTCATCTTAGAGTTCTCTGCTGGAAGAACACAAGGTTTTGCAGAGAATTATTACAATTATTTATACAGAAAATTGGTATTTGGGGCAGGGCCTTTATCACGGTAAGTTATAAGTCATGGAAAATTTACACAGAAAATTATTTTGTACTTTTAAAAGGAATCCCTTTTTTGTCGTTGCTATTGTATATCACCGTTCATCACAAACTCACAAAACTCAGCAAGTGTTCTCATTATAGCATTACTTCTGTGAATACCCCTACGTAGATGGTATACGGTAGTTTAAAAAGCCATTTCTAAAGTTCTTCTTATTTTTAAACACTGGTCTGAAAAAGTTACAGTCAAAAGTTCAGAGATTGGCATAAATGAGCCTGAGAAAATATGCAATAGAATAATGATGATACTAACTTTTAGAGCATCTTGAAATTCAAAAGAATTGTATGATCTTTCTTGCCACAGGAGATTTAAACCACACTATCTGGAAATGGTTTTTTAACCTTTGGTTGTTTTCTACCTTTCTTTTTTTTATTATTTTTTCAGTATTCTCTAAAAATGAAATCAAGTCCAAAAAATGATTGAAATCAAGCTGTAATTAGTAGCTTCATTTTCTAAGAAGGATACAATTAAGGATGAAACTTCATTACAAATTGCGTGCTGAAGTGTAATTGTAAGCCTCTTAATTATTCTACAGTCCTGTGAAATTATACGAACAACTACAGCTATGATATTTGGGTACCTGGGGTCCTTCTCTCCGTCCAGCCTAAATCCCTGCAGAACACTCCCTTCTCTAATAGAAAAGCACGGTTAGCTGCGGGGCTAGACCTCTTGAAAGCATCACTCATGAGGAATTTTTGCTTCCTCTGCTTCACACTCAATTCCCCTGGCCTGCATGATCCTTTCCCCAACTGCCAGTGCGGGCAATTAGAACAATCTTAATTCAGTGTAGATAAAATACTTCCTGCCCTACCAGTTGCCCCTTTCAGGCACTAACATTTATTATACTTTGGATATACAGAGAGCAGTTCCAATTCAATACTATAATCTCTACAGAGAATCTTCAGTGCTAAGTACCTCAGGATTATAAAATGGCATGGCTGTAGCTCTCTGGTCAAACTGTCTGACCTCCAACCACTTCAATTAACTGTAAAAGCAAAATAGAGTAGTGCTGTACTCGGGGAAAATACTGCAAGGAAATATTGCCAAAGAGTTGTTTCAGGAACGAATCACAAAAGGCCCTGTACAGTCTACACCAGTCAAAAGCCAGCGTTAAGCATCCCCTTTTTTCCCCAAGTATGTTTTTTTGGATACTGTCTGCAGCACTAAGATCCTTCTTAAAAATCTTTATATAGACACTAAACTGAAGAGCAACCCATAGATAACTCAGATACAGTATCTTATTAGCCAGCCTTACGGTAACTGCAAATGCTTGACACAAATCCTTGACAGATGGAAAGAGTTCCAACCATTATTTGGTAAGACTTCTGTATCCCTTGCAGCAGACTCTGTCGGTTACTAACATAATATGCTTATGTTTCTTATGTAAATCTATATTGGAAAGGTTGTAGTCCTTCACATTACATGTGACAATCCCAAAATACATGTGCTCCTGAATGAAACGTTACTTGGGATTTAAATATATTAAAGGTTTAAAAAGAAAATGTAAACTGAGGACATTATAGCTGATAATAGGCTAATGGCAGACAGTCAGTGTAAACATCGTAAAGAGCAAGACTGTCAGACTAAGACACAAAAGAACATTCACAAGACATTACCTTCCAAGAACTGTTTAAGTGCTGGGAACTTCTCACACTACCATTACCATGCTCTTGTGATGCAAGCCCTAAGCCTACCCGTGTTACGTTAGCAATAGCGTTTTCAAAGCCTGCCCACGAACAAACTTTCAAATATATGATGCCTAAGGAAGCAAGTTGGGTGATTCTTAAAATATTTACCAGAATAAACTCAGGTTTTCTCCAAATAAGCTATTGGGGAAACCTAGAGACACCACATACACTACACGACCAGCTGAAGGCTTGGGAAAGGTAAGTCTATTGTATGACAATGCGGACCATGCACTTAATTAGATCATGCGCATGATCTAATGGGGGGGAACGTCAGCTGCTAAATTTTGCTGCTTAAGTACACTTGAAAGGCAGAAATAAGACTTTGATTTTCCTATTGTCACAGTTCACGTATATGGAGAGATAGGTACCATTATGCCAATGCGAAAGCCCCACTCCACCGACAACACAGTGCGTCTTTCTGGACCGAAGCCCCGTTCATTGAATCACTCAGGTTCGTACTGAAGAGCTCTACTGGGTCAGGTGTGCAGCTCTGGAGTATTGGTAGTTTTCATGGACTAACTTGTGAGCAAGCCTCTCACAGAAACCCGTTAGGTTAAGTCAGCATGAGACACTGCATGAGCCTCACAGGCTCAACTTTTTCAGCATTCCAGCTGTTTTACTTTAAAGAGCAATCCAACACCTATAGTGTAAGAGCTTCTAATTATGGCAAATTACTAGGCTGCTCAGCTCAAGGAGTTTACTTTTCCTTTACAACTGGCCTGAGTCAGACAATATTCTGAGAATAAAGCAGTGGCACAGCACCTGTCGCAGCGAACCAGGGAGGGTAAATTTCAGAATCCATCTTTGTGATCCACAATGCACAAGTAAAGCTGACAGAGCTCTACAAACTTCAGGCGGTACCTGCAGTGCCCAGGTATCTACTGCACTGAATTAGGCCTCCTTCAGCATGTAATAATTCACATACATATAATATCTACACGTTTAATAAATGTAAAATACGAAATCACTTTTGAACCTCTCAATTTTAAATTTCACATATGGCTCATAAGGAGGACGAGATGCTACAAAACGTGAAAAAGTGTTCAATTACTTCATTGCTATTTCGCTTGAAAAAGAACAAACAGATGTTAATCTCTCACTGCTAACCTCAATACAAATAAATAACACAACACAGAGTTTGAAACATACCGTTTCAAAATGCATTTAGAGACAGAAATGCTCAATCTATTTACAACACAGAGTCAATCCATCTCGTCATATAAGCCCTTTAATTTTGGCTGGTGAACCACTTCTGTACCAGAAAAGCACTCACATTTTGATTTCCTAACCTGTATGGATTTTCACTACCAAGATTGCTCTTAGTCAACAAACAAGTAATTACTTTAATGATTATTCTACTAATTGCTCAACCACTCACTAGAAAGAGAAGTAATTACTAAATGAATTCAACCATCACCAAAGAAACGATGGACATACACAGGTTAGAAATACAAAATATAATTTGGAAAATTGATATGCTTATTTAGATAAATAACGCATATTTAAGAACGTGTTTCAACTTCCACGTTCTTTGGTTCCACCTAGAAAAACTACTCTGGAAAATGCCACACTAATAGGCCTCGATATTTATTCTCACTGTAGAAAGTACTCACTGTTGCACCTCAAAATGAGCTGCACTGATTGAAATTTGGACAGCTGAAGCACGCTACCAAGGCCCCCTGCAGATGGGTATATAACACTACAAAGATACAAATGGCTAAGGAAAAAATATTTTCAAGGTTGCCAAACAAATGCCACAAAAGAAAAAAATAATAATAAAAACAACCACAAAAAAAACCAACCCTACCTTTTTCTTGGATGTGATCAGTTGACTTTTTTTTTCACCCCCTCTCACTGAATACAAGAAGCCTGAAAGAAAGAATAAAAAAAAAAATAGAACTAACATTTCATGGTGAACTATTGCAAAAACTGATTTGCAGTAGTTTAAGGATTCCTTTTTGGGGGGGGGGGTTGCCAAGTTTTTATATTAGTATTCTCTCAACATAGCCATTATGTATTTTAGGTGAAGTGGACAGATTTCAAGACACCAATAACACTGACCATTATCGCAAAGATAAGAGTTTGATTGATTATATTAGGGAAATATGTACAAGGCAGATCTACAGATCAAGTTTACCCTATTCTGATGGAATATGCCTATGACTGGCAGATAAAATTACAAATACAAAAAGTATGTGCAATAATAATTCATTCAGCAGGTAAACAAACCTATTTAAAATGTAATGCATTACAATTAGTCCCTGCATAAATGGTTTGTGACCAAAAATAATGCAATCAATTTTAAGTTATAAAAATATAAGCACTTTTATTTTCAAGTCAAAGTAGGACACAAAAACACCGATTTGTTTTTTCTTAAAGCACGTCAGAACTGCCTAGGTATAACAAAGCAAGAGACTTAGAAGGGAAATTATGATTTGTGAACAGTCTGGGGGCTTCTCGGCTTCATACAGGTTTCTACCAAAAAGATTTGTTGACATAATTCTAAATAAAGGGGGTTTTGCCCGTAGATACTTGTGCTTCTTTAATACAAAACCATGCAAATTTGAAAGAAACGGGGGATAACAGCATTGGCAAAAGCTTGGTAGAATGCTCCTGCAGAGCTCTGTGGCCTTCTCTTCATATGTGACATGGACTACGTAACTTTCAGAGTCCAGCATTATGACAACCTGGCCATCAGAACCAAACCTTGGAGTTCTATCAAAAGGCAGTTGCTTGCACCACAGGCTCTCTACTAGAGCATGACCTGAAGATGTGTGTCACGCTGGGACAGGGAAGCTTTATCTTAGCTACACCCGTATGTAGAACAGATAAAAACAGTGAAATAGCAATTGCAGCTTTGGTAAATAGCTAAAATCAACTAACTCTGCTTCTCTGTCCGTCATAAATTCAAGCTGGCAGCAGACACAAACACACAGTAATGAAGCATTAAGATGCTCCCTAATTTCTTTCTGGACAAGGATAATCCTCTTCTCCCGATTCCCTTATGCAATCACTTAATATAATTAAAACAGGGTATGTATTAATTTTACATTTTTTGATGAGGTTCTTTTGTCACTTGCTACGTGCTAGGTTTCAGCTTGAGCGCACTGGGATTTCTTGAGCAATTCTGGACTCATTCTATGACTTGTCCACACCCCGTACAAGAGGGAAAGAGAGTCACTACCCAAGGAACCCCTCATTTATGTTCTGCATGCACACTAAACAAATCTTTCAGAAGGTGGAGAAGCATTATTTGGAGACCTGCTCTAGAACAATGATTCTGAAGAGTTTCCTTCCTCCTCTTTAGTTTCCGCTCTCTTTTTAACAGAGCCTGCACTTGTACATCCACCCCTCCCACTGTTAGGCCTTGGACGGATTTCTCTGCTGTGGACATGCCAGCTTTTCAAGTGGCAACCTGGGGTAAGGTTTCCACTTCAGAGTTCCTCAAAACTCAAAAGCCTGGTTTATTTCCTCTTCTGCGATGTACTTAAGGGCATCATCATAGTCTGAAAGGCGTTCAAAGGCATTAGTATCTGTCCAGAGAGCATGCTGACTAAAAGATGAGTAACTAAAACCAGTTCTTTTCTCCACAATAATTTTTGACAATTTCTAACATTAAAAAAAAGAGCACTTCTGTACATCTGGCAGAGGCAGTTATATAATTATTAGGCAGAAGATTTTATCTTTCTGGTCTGCACATTGCACATGGAGATTTAAAACAAGATCTGAAAGTTAGACGGGATTCTCTCCATTTCCCATATTTGGGCATAGGCTACTATAAAATGGGGATGCTCTCAAACTTTTAAGTTTCTCCCTTTTTAAATTGGTCCTTAAAGATTTATCCTCATTCCCCTTCCAGCCAAGTGCTGCCCTTTGCTCTTCCCTTTCTCTTTATACCTATCTCTAAACACTCTAATTGGCTAAAGCTGTCACGTTACATAACCCCACATAGAAGAGCACAGAAGTGTCATCGTTATTCTCCAACAAATAAAGGTTTTCAACACAAACAAGTTCTTTATTTATATATAGAGCCACTATGCAAAAAAAATAGTAAATTTTTATCTTTTGTTTTCTAAGATGGCAGTTATAGACTCTACAGCATTTCAGCAATCCTGTAAGTTCACAGCAATGCGTGATTAATTAATGGGTTCATCTCCATCTGTAAAATTCCAAGGCAATTTAATAGGAACTGGTTTCTCCAGAGAGGCTTCTCCAGCTAAAAATAAAATAGAAGTTAGACAGTGACTGGCACTATACCAACAATTCTACTGGAGTGGTAATACAGCAATTTCACATGCAAATAGACATACATTTAAATGATTTAGGATGGATTAAAATAAGAAGCTTAATACATTTCTTTGCTTGTGCTCAATCTTTCCATTTGCTTTGGAATCTTATGAGAGATGCCTCTCAAAGCAATTCTCTGGGACTGTGAAGAAATGTCAATACACTACACTGAAAAGATTCTTGCCACACACGAAAGAGCTAGCAAGTGGTTATAAAGATACATAAATAGCTTGTTATAAAAAAAAAGAAGTTTACTCAGAACAGCATTCAACAACACACTAAATCTACTGAAATAATTAATGTTTGTTTAGACGTGTAAACGTCACTAAGATACCAAAACATTTAACAGGGGATAAGATCATTTCCACAAGATTTGTTAAAGATTTTATTAAGAGAGTAACCTCACAGATTTGAATCTACAGTAACTATGCCTCTCTGCACACTGAAAATAACAAAGTGTCAGCATAGATGGGATGGGTCCCGCTGTCGGTTGGCTCAGGAGATGCAATAATGGTTCCTTTCCAGGATTAAACAAACAAAAATAAGTTCGTGACTGAAAACGTACGTTTGCATTTTCTGTGCAGTATTTATTCACGGGAGGAATACTGGAAAGAAATTAATTTACATTGTATTTTTACAAGTTTATTTTCTTATTATCCCAAGTCCAACACCCGTTAGTAACCGTAGCATGAAGCTATAAAAACAAACAGTAAAACTGAGTTCGGATGCCAGTATTTCATTATATGAAAAATCTTATGTTTGCCTGGCAGTACAAAACAGGTTCGCGTACCATGACGTATCGCACGCAAATATCACACCGTATTTCTCAAAAGAGCAACACGCACTCCTGAGGTTCTCTCTCCTTTCTTGCCTATCTTAAATTCTTTAAGTTATCTCAGCATCGCCAATAACCAAGGGATTACACCGTACTCCCAATTTTTCTTTTCAAATTTCTGATCTCCTATGCATGGGATCAATACTGAATTAACACGGACACCGAAGTGCGATTTCCATTCCACAAGGCTAGAAAGTAAAACTTGAGTGAACTCAGTAATGCCTATAGAGAGACAGCAAAGAAAATGTGCTACTTTAAAAAAAAAAAAAAAGACAAAATAAACAAAACCAACCCTCAGCACTTCAAGCTAGGAATGATTTTTAACACTTCAGACTGGCAACAGTGTGATCCAAAGTGTGAATTTCTTTTTTTTTTTTTTAAGTTGTATCCGTAAAGTTAGCACATTATTAGTTAGCACTCTTCTTCAGGTCAAAATTCTGCCTGTTGCTACGTGGTGTCCCTATGTTTGGGTGGGCTCTTTTCAGAAAATGGTACAGTGTCTACCTACAGTGTTTGGGTGGGCTAAGAGAGTGACAGCATTTGTGCCATCAGATATAGAAACTTTTTTTTCCCTTCACGTTATGATCTCAAATTTAGCGACTTGCATTTGAGAGTTTAGAAAAGGTAAATCGTACCAAATAGTTACCCAACTGAATAGAACTTACATGTCCTGTGAGGTTTCTTAATTCTATTTCAAAAGGCTTACGTGAATTCAGGCTTCTCTTTTGGACAGGAAAAATACATCTTCAAAATTTGTGACTTCTTCCTGACCTATGTGTCAGATACTTAGCATGTTCTCATGAACAGTGTCTCTCCTTTTTATATTAAAGCTCTAACTAGCATTACCAAACGCTGTTACAAAATCACCGCTGCTCTCGTTTGGGATTCTCTGTGAACAGGATCCATAGTTTGCTGTTAAAGACTGTTTGGCCCAAAAGTTTCAATCTGCTGGAACCATGGAGGGGCTGAAGCTTTCCAGTGAGCTGACAAGGTGATGATGTCAGACTGGCTCTGCAGGGAGCTCCATTAGCCGAGGAGAGGTTCTTTGTAATCTTACTACACTGTTGAGAAGTCAGGGCTGCTTGCTGACTGCCACAGCACACTTCCAACTTGTGCAGCTATATATATGCTACCAATAAGAACAGACAATTTCCCGAGTGTCAAGAAAAAGAGGTTCTTCTGACCCCTACAAAAAGCTACAGAATAGACAAAGGACAAGGGCTGGAGCAGCTACTTCATTAGCACATAGTACAACAATCAGCAAACAATGCCAAGCTAGGCACTCCATCTTCCTAGTTTCTTGGGAAAAATGAGTATCATCTTGTCCCTCATCCTTGAAGAATAATAAAATGTGGTGGCAAGAGTCAGAATCCACATCTGTTCTTTGAAAGAAAATGCAAATCGAAGGGAATTCAATCTGCGTGATATCTTTTACCTCAAAGAGATCAGCATTATGCATTAAATATATTACCCTGATCCTTTTCTTATTTTCTGTGAAGGTTCACTCCCACACTCTCTATATAGAATAGAATGCCCTCTTCATGTCCAAACGCACCTGATGCTCACAAAGCTAAAACAAAGTGCTGAAAGGCACTTTGGCACAAACAAGTGGTAGACTGTAAGCAGGTTTTCTTTCCGGAAACTCTGCTGATAGTCTATGGCATTATCTGTAAGTTACAGAGATTTTATACAGGGGTTTCACTAAACAGAGCATGATGATTTTGCTGCTTTACTAGCAGTGAAGAATCATAGAATTGTCAGGGTTGGAAGGGACCTTAAAGATCATCCAGTTCCAACTCTCCTGCCATGGGCAGGGACACCTCCCACTAGAGCAGGTTGCTCAGAGCCCCAGACAGCCTGGTCTTAAAAATCTCCAAGGATGGGGCTTCTACCACCTCTCTGGGCAACCCGTTCCAGTGTCTCACCACCCTCACAGGGAAGAAATTCTTCCTAATGTCTGACCTGAATCGACCCACCTCTAGTTTTGATCCATTCCCTCCAGTCCTATCACTGCCCGACAGCCTAAAAAGTCCCTCCCCAGCTTTCTTGTAGCCCCCTTAAGTTACTGGAAGGCCACAAGAAGGTCTCCTCAGAGCCTTCTCTTCTCCAGACTGAACCACCCCAACTCTCTCAGTCTGTCCTCATAAGAAAGCATGATCTGGATTCTTAAGTATTTATCAACACATGACTGCAGTCAAATGGATTGGGATATTAACACGTCTCTAAACCAAAAGTCATAGACAACAGTTCTCCTTTAGTAGCCAAAGTGTTTCATTTGAGATCTTTGTCCAATACCTGCACCAATTAGGTCTACCTTTCTACTGTCCAAAAATAAATACCATATTATGCCCAAGAGAAGTAAGAAAAATTGACAGAATCTTGCAAATCAGTATCTAGACATAGATGTGCTTTAACTAATTGATTTCATTTCCTTCAAGAGTACTTTATTCGGGATACTCCATAACAGAAATAAGTTTGATTAGGGTCATCAGGTTTTGAAGTGCAAAATCAAATACTTTATACCATCCTCGACTACAATTTTTAGCGAGCGTAACTGAATTCTGATTCTATTCTATCAGTTATAGTCACGCACACTAAACCTTTATATTTCATAAGATTATACTTTTAGAGCTATGTTGAACATTATTCTACCTCTACAATCAATACCTCCTGGAATCTTTCTAGTTTGAAAAGTTATTATCTAATTAATTTTCAAAAATAAAATACACGTCTAAACATGATGAGTAAATGTCATATGCTTATTTCCTCGTCCAATTATATGCAGGCTTCCAACATTAGCTTTAAAATATAATTGCATATGAAATTCAGAAAAATAACTTGGGCTGATTATTTTAGATTAAAAACCTCCTTCGTTTATATATATTTCTTGACTTTTATGGCTCTGTCCTGCAGAAGTACAGAATATATGCCAGTAAAAGCCTCCTACATACTATGCTGGTAGCCTAACATACTATGATACACTGTGACAGTCTGTCAGAGCAACACAACAGTATTGCACAAGGACACAATGACTTGACACAGAAATATTTCCATGCATCACAACTTGCCTGCTTTAACCTGAAGGATAAAGAGGAGGAATCCCACCACCGTCTACTGTGAAAGGTTTCTGCTTTAAGTCTGAAGCTTCTACCACAGTTTTGACAGTATTTTTGGGAAGGTCACAAAACATTATAATATTTACAGAAAGAAAAAAAAAAAAAAAGGGGGGGGGAATGGGGGGCACTTTTCAAATACTTCTATCATGACCATTTCCAAAGCATCGAGCAGCTCATCCAGATTTTGACAACTCCTAATCTGAACACTTCATATAACTGTAATAAAGTTCCTGATCATTTAAATGATGATGCCATTTTGCTGAGAATTAAAAAGTCAACTATTTCTAAAACAGTGCACTTAAACCACTGAGGCCTCACTTCCCCTCTGCAATGGAGGAAGACATCTGTCTCAGGGCTGTGGAAGACGTGAGCCTGAAGGCTGAGTGCTTCAGTGCCCGCAAGCTAGGTCTAAAGGTTGTAAACAACTGTATGTAACTAGAAAATAGATGAATAATAAAATTCTGGGTTTAACAATAAAAATTAATTTTGGAGCTATTTTTCCCAAATACTTCCTACCTTGTCTTGTCGATTTAACATCACCCATGAAAAATACAATACGGGTTTTTGGGGGGAGTCTTTAGACACAAAAGATCTCAGTTCCAGCATGACAGAGAAGGTCAATCTATATTCCAGGTAGAACTGTACCTATGAAGTCGTGAGTAAGCCAGGAGTAGAGCTTGAGACAGCACAGCCAGGCTGCTACCTAGAGCACATAGAGAGGCAGGCTGTCCTCACACCTACACTGGCAGGTCCGCCAGTGCCCGAAAGCATCGCACAGGTCAAGAGCAAGTTCTGTCAGCAAAATAATTGTGTGCACCACCACTCCCAGCTTGGTCTAGATAAAGCCAATTCATAACCAAGTATACTAATAAATATATAATTTATATATATTCATATGTATATAAATTCATAACCAAGTATAGCCAAATATAGAACTTCACATTCCATTATTACTGTATGTTGTATTTAGTTAGCCCAAATCATCATTTCACACTAAAGGTCTTTTCCAGTTAAGGAATCTAAAGTTACCTCTGCCAGCTTCCGATCTGTGTTCCTTCCCTTCTTCCTCCAGTACATCCTGAATTATTCTGCAGTTACTGTCTACTTGTAGCATATATCTTAAATCTGCTCAACGTGCATCCCTGAATCTCCTCCCCTAAAATGTGGTATTTTTAGAGGATTCCCTTTCCTCACTAAGGTAAAACCAAACCTTCTGTTTGAATTAATAGAACAAACTTCTGTAGCTCACTTTTTACTTCACTTTCCAGGAATCCAACGGAAAGGCATGAATCTGTGAAACAGATGATGAGAACTGAATGCCTATGCTAATACAAGCTTGCCTTTAAAAAAACCCACAAGTAAAACATGAGCAACGGACTCTACTTATTCCAGAGTAAACATCACCACGTTTGTGTAACTTTTTAGCCTCAACTGGACAAAATTAATGCTAGTATTTTGTATCACTGAGACATGCTGGCATTTCTTCCTCCCCCTGGCTACCATCTATCCTGGACCTGCTAAACTATTGTTTTATTTGTGTCAAAACCAGTAGATTTTTGACAAAATTTACTGGGCTTTTTTCTTCCCCAAAGCTGTATTTTTGAAGCAAAAATTATGACAGAAAATACACAAATAGCTCTCTAACAAAATGGATCTTTTCACTAGAAAAAGTGAAAAAAATATTTTAAGTTCTCAATTACTTCCCATACTTGAAACCACTTAGAAATTTCACACACACACTCTCCAATTTTCATATGGCTATAAAAATAAGAAATCAACCAAACATTTCACTGGGGGGTGGTGAGTGATGTAGGTTTGCCTGTTTTCTTCTCCAGGCTCTCTGAGTGAAGTAAAAGTAAAGTGAAAGTAATTTTTTTATATTTTTAAACCCCGTGATAGCTGATGGGGGGGGGAATCCTTCGTTGCTTTTGTCACTGGAACAACCAGCTTGGGAACCATTTCAGGTTTCACGTCAATGTTTTTGATGCCAAATTGCTAGATGGAATTTCCCAGCGGTGTTCCTGTAGACACAGAGCCAAGCCATTAAGTCATCTGCAGGTAAAAACAGCTGCAGAGCTGATATTTGGGAGGTCACCAGTTATTTGCACAGAACAAAACCAAATCCCTCGCCTGGGATTATCACTGTGATTTTATATGATTATTAGTGAGCTTCTAATTGCATAATCAATCTGCCAGGGAAGTAGAAGCCAAAAGGGAGACAACACATTTGTTACATAAAGCCAGCTGCTTTTACAAAGGCCAATGCAGGAGCACATGCACCTTAACAGTAAGTTTTTGGGAGCAGTAAGTCCATTTGCAAAGAATCGATTCATGCCCAAGGTACATTTTGCGAACAACCTATGTCTCATTTGCATTACTGAAGTACAGAAAGGCCACAGTGCTAGAGTCAAAACATTTCCCTATGCTAACCACTGTTTAAACCCAGAGTTTGTTTTCAAAGAAAGAATAGAAGAGAGCAAGCCCAAAAGCCAAGAGACAGGCTGGGAGCCAGGAGGCCGGCCAAAACGTTTGTATCACTCATTGCCGCTGAGGAAAGGAGACATTAGCTGGAGACACGGAGGATAAGGAGGATGGTTTGGATACAAGAAGAAGGAACTGACTCTAGAAATTAGCACTCAAACTTTCACATATAGGAAACCAGCTCCTATATGTGGGGATCTAATTAATGTCTATGTCTAGAAATACATAAGGGCTGAGTGGGAAGAAGGCAGGGACAACCTCTCTTCACTTGTGCATTGTGATAGGATGAGGAGCAATGGAACCAAGCTAGAGTACAGGAACTTCCACCTCAACATGAGGAAAAATTTCTTTACTGTAAGAGTTGTAGAACATCTGACTCTCCAGGGAGGTTGTGGAGTTTCCTTCTCTGGAGACTTTCAAGACCTGTCTGGATGTATTTCTGAGTGATCTGCTCTAGTTCTGTCCTGCTCTGGCAGGGGGGGTTGGACTCAATCTTCAGAAGTCCCTTCCAACCGCTAACATTCTCCGATTCTGTGAAATCCATACAAGCTGTACAATAGTTTCCGTTTCATAAACACAGGAAATCTGAGCGTGGAGCTAGACTGCATGACATCCATAGGTGCTTGTCCAACTATATTATTTTTTAATTCTACATTTATAGGTTTCAAAACAGTCTATTGCACAGACACTCTCCACCATACTTTGTAATATTTGCTCCATGTTTTGATTTAAAAACCTGAAATATACATTTTGGCTTTAAACACTGGTAAGAATGAAACAACAACAACAGAGCACTCCCACAAAAATGGTTTTTGCAATGATTTTACTTTTGTCCAAATCTATCTTTTTTTTTTTTTCTACAGGTCTGCTAATCAATAGGTGCATCATCATAAAAGTATTGACAAAACTAGTTCACTGATCAGAAACAAAACTTCTGAAAATTATTCTCGCTGTGAAAAGATGATTTCTCCAAGAGAATAAAGAGACTGTCAAGGGGCAACACATGCAGGAGACTTTAATTTTCACTTGAGTGATTACAAGCATCTGAAATAAACAGTGTAAAACTTGCCATCTAATACAAATACTTGCTAACAAAAATGTGGGAAGTCAAAGGAGGCTTTTTCCTTTTTTTTTGTTGTTGTTGTTAACAGATCCTGGAAACTTTCCGATGTACGCTTAATTCATTTAGTCCCAAGAGAAAAAATGATGTGTTGGGCTTTCTAGGATGATGGAAGCGTTTGTTGCCATCTACATCTAGTTTTAACTACGCCAGTTAACCCTCTGCCCAAGATTACAAGGCTTCCAGCTGACGTTTCTATTATATGAAGAATAGAAACATCAGCTGTGGGTGACTTTGAATGATGCTGCTGTTCGGTGCCCTCAAGAAATCACATGTATAAGCCTCAGGTGGTCAGATTTGTAATATAAACCGAGCCAGGTGTCAAGCTGCTCTTTTCAGTAATGAGACACTGAGCTGTCCTCAGAAGAACTGGAAAAATTGGATAGACACAAACCCAAATTCAGTGCCAAGATCACGGACTCCCAGCTGTTTAGAGTTGACAAGAGGGCCAGTATCTTCAAAACCTCTAACAGTAGCATCATGAATTGGGCAATGAGAGGTAATCTTCAAACCAGATACTTTAAATAGCAATAGGCTGACCTCAGCTTAATAAAAGAGTGCATGAAATGACCCTTACGTATAACCTTACAAAGCTGTTACAAAGCTTGGTACTCAGTATGGATGACACACTTTCCACAGCTTAAACAACATATTCTATAGCAGGGCTAAGTGGAAAATGAGTTGTAAATCCTGCAGTACTGCAAAGTATAGAATTGTACATGAAGTACATCATGATTTCAGGCAATTTCCTTAGCGTATCAGGAAAACAAAACCAGGCACCTTTAACAAAAATACATGGGGTAAAACAGTTACTCTAAGTACTGCTCTCAAGAAAGAAAAAAACCTGTGGGTATTTTGGACACTTGGTACAATGTGCCAGAGGCCAAGAACTAACTCAGTCCAGGTCTCCTTTTCTAAAGGAGAGAATGTGACCGCAGATACAAGCTTGAAGTAGCCCTGTATTAGAGGAGGAAAAAAAACAAAAAACCAAAACCAAACCAAAACAACAGCAAAAAACCCCACACCAAAAAACCCACCCAAACACATAAAAATCCCCAGCACTCCAAAAGTGTCTAAGAGGCCCCATTAGTACAACACTTCAGCGAAACCACAGGAGCACCAAAGTCAAACAAAGGCTCAGGGAGAAGGCCGAGCTCAACAGAAGACCACATTTAACGCAATGTGTGCTTCCAGTGTGGCTCTTCCCATTTTACTTTTAAAACCCACAGCCTGCAGAGCCCAAGTTGAGGCAAACCCCTATATTGTCCCCTCACCAGCTTCACCTTCCTTCCCCGACAGTTCCGGTTCTTAGAAAGGATCCCTTCCATTTTCCAAGCCCCGAATTTTGGCCCAATTCTCAACTGCACACAGGCTCCTTGCTTTTTTTTCAGGCATCCGCCAGTCAAATTGCAAGCTTCCTTTGAGTCTGTGCATTCCACCTCCCCAGACACACACAGATGCTTCAAAATCCAGAACAGAAGAGCAAAGATCAGGTGAAAAGGAACCTTCCTTTCTGGCGCTCACCCACTCAATCTCAAAGCATACAAAATATAGCACTTAGACATTAAACAAATTCAGTGAGCCTGTCATCTGTTGCACATGTACTTTGGGTGTGACGCTGAGGACCAAAGTCAGAAGGCTAAGGACATATTTACCCATGATTACTCCATCCAAACACATCTGTCCACTGAACAGGACAGTTCTGCTCCCCCACCTGCAGCTGGGGTGGGTCCTACTCCTGCATGCTTGCTAATCGAAAGATCAGGGGGCTGCAGAGCAAGTTGAATTACTCGGATCAGCTGCCAGAAAACTTGTGGGGTTTTGCTGGGGTTTGGGGGTTTTTTGTTTGTTTTTTCTTTTGACAGAGTGCAGGCTTCATCAGTGAAATTACTCAACCCAAACTGTCAAGTTTTGGTGGGAAGACCAAAACTTGTGGGGTTTTGCCTGCCTGTGCATTTGTGTATTTTTTTTTTTTTAGTGACATATTAGTTAGATATTGCAGTTTATAAATACAACTAAGCTGCCATGAGCCAGCTCTGAATAAAAACGTGCAACATGTCTAATTTAGAGATCACTATCAATATTGTCTTTTTAGTCAAACATTCCCTACTGCGATACTGACAATTCTAATAACGATGGGCATGGAACCAAAGTCCTAAGATTTTGATTTTGCAAACTCCATCAGCACAATTGCCATCTTTGTTTAATTAGATGAGTGCCAAAGGATGATAGTTATGTGTAGTAGGTGCTGTGTTGAATGACTACAGAGGTGCTGCTAAAGTGCAATACACTGCAGGGTGAAGTCTAAACCACTACTATAAAGCACACAAAATGAGTATGAGGGATCTAGAGATTGCGTGCCAGCTTGACAAGCTTCAGCTGTTTAAAAGCAACAGTAAAGTCTGTGAGATAATTTTTAATATTCTACTGTATTGCACAAGCATTCACAGGCATGTATTCTACTAGCTTTACACTGCCTGAAGCGCAGTAAAAAATGCAGTATTTTACCGTACTGAACTAATATACTGAGCACGGCGATAGCTGTTACGTATTACCAATAACGCACGCCCGGGGAGTTTTGCTGGATTTTTGTGGTGGTTGGTTTTAATAGCCTGACTAGCCTGCATAGAACCTTCAGTGTGTAAGACACATTCTCTCGAAGGCACTGACTCAGTAGACAAGATAAAATATTGAAGTGTAGGCACTTAAGAACCTTCCCAAGGGTTAATCATATGGCTTTTTTCTAACTGGAATCAGAAGGCCGTAACCTTTCTACTGGGCTATGAGTTGTTCCCACTTACTCGCTCAACCACTAAAGCTTCCAACAAAACGCCGTTTGAAAGCTGAAGTTCACTTCAGTATTTGAAATAACATAAATGAAGACTCAGCAGAAATTCCAGCAAAGTAAATGAAAAATCATTTTGAAACAGGTACTATTTTTTAAAAATTATGAACTAAACCACATGTGGTTTCCATTGCGACTTTCAGACACTAATTCTTTGGGGCTGGAAGGAAAGCCAAACTGTTTGCATAGTAGGCCAAACACGTCAGTGAAAGCCCGAGGGAAAATATAAATAGCTACGTGTACCAGCAACGCAAGTAAGCGAGGACTGCCCAAGCAACTCATCTTTTCCCTGTGCCTGTTAATGCCAAGAAGCTGCTAGTAACCACCAGCTAAAACCTGATTTGCAGCGCTATTCATCAGTTTGACAATTTTTGCTTTAAAACTGTGATTAGTTCAGGAACCCTAGCTGTCTCCACATTAAAGAAAACAATAATCTCTGTAAGATACCATGTTAAATGCTGTTTGAAAAACAGAACGGTATCTCCAGATACTGGAGATGTTTCTTTGCAAAAGAGCCCGAATAATCAATCACTCATGGCAACAAATTGTATTTGAAAGTGACACAAAGCTCACATGGGAGAGAAAAGGAGTGGTTATTTCATCTGCTCAACAACAATGAATCGTTATGGATTAGATATGCAAAACATTCGTAAGCAATGAGCACCTAGTTAGTTTTTTAACCAACCCAGCAGCACCTTACAGCATCACTTTGATGGCAGTAAGGCATGGATGTCATAAACCACAAGCCTGCATATACAGCTATGTCCTGTCTCTTTCCCCACCCATGCTGCAGTCCAGCACAGGACAGTCAAAGAGGCAGGATACTGTGTACAAAAACTCTGCAGTCCTCTAACAAGATGATAACACCCCTCCGTGCTGCCAGAGAAGAAAGCTTCAAGTAACTGCATTAAGAATAAGCTACTTCCTTTGGAAACACCTTAACTGTGAAATCTACCAGCTGTTCTGTTTGCTGCTCCATTCCAAGGATCAACGAACCTGGAAGTCAGTGGAGTTCCAGACAACACCAACTGTGTACAATTTCATATGGCTCTAAAGAGAAAGACGGGAAGTGCCAACTTCCTCTAGTTTCCAGTATCAAAGCAGAATTTCCCGGGAAGGATCCATCTCTCCTTTTCTGTATAAAGGGGAAGCGTTGGAAGGAATGAAGCTACAGGAGGTTTCTGTATCTTACAGAAACATGAAAGAATGGATGAAGCGTTTATTCCCTAACAGTATATAGCAAAGACTTCCAATGTCAGACTAGTAGTAAAAGGAGGAGTTTGAAGTGCTAAAAATAAAGACAAAATTAAAAGTAAAAATTGCTAGAAAATACTTTTCCCTGAGGATTAGTAATTATTATATATTCGTAAAGGATGTGCCATCCCTAACTCCCATCCTTTTTTTTCTTAAGGTCATCCCGTTTACAGAGAAACACACAACTATATGTGTGTGTGTGTACATATACACGTACATACGCAGACATACCTGACAACTCCTTTTAGTGGCAAACACTCCTTGCACGTTCCAGCAGAGAAATACTCCCTAAAAAAAAAAAGGTCCTGCTAATTTAATTGGGTAATGAATAAATGTGTTTCCAAAGAAATGCAATCATTTTATTGAGTCCTTAGGGAGGTGCAAGATTCAGAAACGAGCAACTTCCAAGTGCTAGACTTCTGCTGTCGATTGGCCCTCTGTCAACTCTGTGGCAAATCAAAAAAAAAAAATCTCATCCAAAACAAAAGCACAGTCTGTATCTTCATTCAGCTTTTAGCTCTTCTGCTGAAACTGATGACACAGGCACTCGGAGAGGTCGCTTTTTTTAAAGTGCATTTTTATGCACTATTTGCTACCCAGCCAGGAAATAAAGTCAGCACTAGGTCCTCTGGTCTGTCCAGCTACAGCTGGGCTGCAGAGAAAGTTCATGGACAGCTGGAATCAAGACACCTGCATTACCTACCTACCTCAACCCTCAAACAGTTCATAGCTGCTGAACACGCTTTTATTTGACTCTAGAACTACTTAGGACCTGAAGGTTTCAGGATTTTATACACACAAAAATTGATGTCTGATAAGGAAATCAGCTCAGTCATTAAAATATGCAAATGAGAAGTCAGTGACAGCTGCTTCTGTTGATATCCCCCATGAATGTATTTTTTCATTTTAGTTCATAAAAGTCAACTAAGAGCCCTGAACGGGGGTGAGAAATCTTTTTATGGCAGATGAATATTGAAGCGTTTAACCGTTAATTCATATCATTAGGGGAAATAATTAGCCACTTCGCACAGGCAAGCTCCGTATCAAAAGGCAGTTTATGAACTATTTTAAAACGCTTTGTTTGAATGAATGGGATGTACCAGAATAAAGACAGCAATCGCATTTTATTTCCATGCTTAGGAAAGGTTTAAAAGGACCATGAAAATAAGGCTTCACTGAGGGCCTAACTCACTTCTCAAGGGAGGATTTTTCTTTGCTTAATTTGGTAAGAGTCGTCTATTAAATGTCACTGATGAATGGTGTTCTGGAAAGGCTGGTGGGTTCAACCAGTGGCCATAATCTGTTTTGCGCATAGATTGTTTTTCATCTACGCGAATTTGGTTCTAGAGTTAAATGTTAACACAGAGATACAATCAAATAAAGCAAGTAGTGAACAGGGAGAAGGGGCAGGGGTAATGACGAGGAAGCTCTGCATAGAGAAAGGTAACAATTAAAGCAAATCGGGGCAGTATTTGGACACAGATGCCTGGAGCATGAAGTCGTTGGCATGCTTGCTTGACATGCTGTTACATCACAGACAACACAGTCTCCTTTCCCCACGTTACTCAAGTCCAACGCGTCATTCTAGGGATCAAATGTCCTAAGTGGTATACTATACACGGGAAAGTGACAAAATATGTTCTAGCGCAGCCTGACAACGTCTTTTCACATGTATAGCAAAAAAGCTGGACAATTCATATTTAGAAATATCCAGTTTGTAGCATATTTCAAACTTGAACTGCGTAGCGCTGTTTTAATTCTAAATCAACACAAAATGAATATATCCCCCCTCTGATTTTTACGACTTGCATACCTTCAAGAACAGAGGAAACAAACTAAAATAAAAAAGAAAAAAATCTCAGGCATGCAACATTCAAGTGTATTTCTTAGTATTTGTAAACAACAGAAAATAAGAGCAACACAGCTTCCCCCTCAGACTTACTCACCTGTTTACCTTCACTGTGATGTTCATTTTGTGCATTTTAAAATCTTATAGCTTAGCTTCTCATAATGTATTACTGACAACACCTTGGCACACATTCGGCAGCATCATGCCTACCATTTTGTTAAGCTATAATGAAAAATCAGGCCTGCTTGTAGGAAGTCATTCATCATTATCCCTGAAATCATATTTGGCTGCCATCTCCAGAAATTTCTGTGCAACATTAAAGATAATGCAATAGCATGGTCACGGGGAAATTACTTTTTTTCTTAATGCCTCATTACTGATATTGCTCGTATTGTATATCTGCATCTGATACAAAAGGTATCTCAAGGGCAGTTTGAGGAACACAAATGATAAATAACGTTGCCCTCATTTATCTAACGAGAAACCCATACAGATTTCTGTACTCATAAACCATTAAATGTATTACCAAATGCCATATTCTTTGATTGCCTCATGATAAGATAGAAGTCATCATTAGAAGTGTCCAGAAACTTCAATTACCAACAGCAGTAAGAATTTGTTCCCCATCTCCCATCAGCTACTTGAAGTGTCACAGCAACTAGTTTGCTTATTGAAAGTCAAGGTCTGTACAAGGTGAACGAAATCAATTGTTTCATTAAATGCACCGAACATCGCCTTTATTTAATACTTCCTAAAATATGTCTTTGTTTTTTACGTAAAGCCTTGGAAACTCGTGTATCAGTAGAAACACTGCTGTAAACAAGAAGACGTGAGATGTCATCTTGATTTTCATACAGCGCTTCCCTGGTTTCAGAATGAGAAGTGAGCCTCTTGCTTATTATCATAGCATGTAACACTTCCTCTGTTCTACTACTTTGACATGGTATTCCACCAAATGCATATCTAAGACAGACACAGTTCCCAGCCTGTGTTTGAACAGTACAGCACTGAAAGTGCAGTTATACTGCATAGGCACCTACTAAACTATTTTTATGACTGTGCTATGCAACGCTCTGCAACAGAAAGATGATGATACTTGCAGCTCTCCTCTGTATGTTCCAGCCTATGGCTCATGGTGGATCTCTCACAAAACAGTCCAATTAAATTTTTTAGAACTCATTTAACATCACTAAAACAACTCTCTAATTCAAAGTTCGTTAAGTAAAATTTAAAAGACCAAGGATCAAAATGAATATCGTAGCTTCTTTTAAACCACAGGAATTCTGGACATGTCCAGAAGCCCTTCCAGGACAGGCAGTTTTTTCACATATCACAGCATGAGATGTCAAGAATCAATATTCCTTTCCTAAAGCATGCCAAATTAGAGTAAAATAATTTCTTAAGCTAGCACAAAATTACCTTTCCTACTCATGCGTTCAATTTCAAATACACTACAGCGCAGCATTACCTCCTGAAAGGTCCCACGCTTGTTAGTTATGACACAATACAGCAACACCATGACAAACAAAAGGCGCACAGGTACATAAACTTAAACCTTCACTACTATATAACCATCCTTTAAACGCTAGAGAGCAATCATTTGTTGTCATAATAAAAACATTGGTTTATTCCACCAAAACTTTGTACTTAAAGAGAATTTAGAAGAATTCGATTTAATGGACCCTACCACTATATTCCTTTCAGAATTTCTATCGCACGTTTAATAAACTATATATAAAATCAGCTGTATACAATCAACAATACATTTCCGATACAGAACCCAAAGAACAGAGAAAGGCAAGGCTGAACGATTACACCAAAGCGTGTGACAAAGGATTTAAAAAAAAAAAATCTGGGTAACTTTACTTATTTCTGATACTGAAAAAATAGATCATATGTAATTTTTACAGGGGATGCACTATCCCCGTGCATTTTTTTGAAAAAGGAGTGAATTGGTAAGTATTAGCTAAATTTGATATGGATTCAATCATACGGATTCGTGTTTCTTGCAGAGAAGTTGTCTTCGTTGCACAAAGTTTAATCAGCGTGACTAAAGAGAAGCCTAACACTGTGGAACACGGCCTTGTCTTCGGACACGAAGGAGAGCAGTGTTTTCAAAGGTTGCCTCCTACCCCTCCAAGCAGAGATCGTTTACTGAATACGATACCCAACCAGTGTCTTCACCAGGTGTTAGCAGCAGAACACAATGCTGTTAAAGCTTCAAGCAAGATTCCTGATCTTGGTATTAAAGACAGGACATATTTCTCCAAGAAGGAAAGTTAACGTTAAAATCTTTGTGAAAACCAAACCACGTGCCAGGTGTTTTTCGAAGTAGAACTGAGCAATATTCTGAACGGAAACACACCTGCTTCTTTCTCTGGGCACTAAGAGGAGACTCTAGCAATACTACTCCTAAATTAAGCAGCTCAGTTGACTAAAATGATGTGGGTTCAGTCTGGAACTCCCTGCTCTGTCATGAGTTGTTATTTCTGCTGTTAGTAAAAAGGAGACAGAACCATTTCCAACAATGTAAGCAACAAAGTATTTACACTATATAGTAGACTCGGTGTAGTGTTTTGAGGTCTGTATGGACTCTCCTGTATTAGAAACTGCAAGAGAGCAGTTCATCCTTACGCCTGCATCGGTTGTTACATACTGGAAGAGGTGCTCCGCACAAAGCTGAAACTTTGGTATCATCTCAGAAAATATCTCCCCTCAATTAGCAAGGCAGTTCTGTTTACTTGGACATTTAAAAAAATATAGGAAAATAACAGAGTAATTATTATGTATGGATTATAATCTCATTTGGAGCATACCGGCCCACTCAGGTAAGAGGCACAACCTGGGGTATTCTTCAGTATATAGCAAGGACCATATGGAAGTGTTGTAGGTGCTGTAATCTGTAGTGCTACAAAGGTGCTAAGAGCTTATGTTCCAGCAAAAGCAAATTACACCCCAGATCAAACATAATCCATATTAGCATAAAATTGCCAAGTTGAAATTACAATAAATATTTAGGGGAAAAAATGGACTACAGCTACGTATTTCTTGTACTCTGTCTGGTCTTCTGACCTCTGTTGAGGTGTGAGGTAGCCCGCTGAAGCTCTGACTTACTTCATCCCCACAAGACTGAGGTGTGCAAACATCCAGACAAGCACAGCTTAACAAGTGAGCTACTTTGAAAGCTATAAAGGAAATTTAAACTGGAAAGGGACACAGTGTTGTTTGAGGTGGAAATTTAGAACTCAGCCCCGGGGAAAAAAGTATTTTAGTGGAATGTCTTCTACAAGACCTATCATTTGGATATTTTTCCAGTTTTGTACTACCACCTGAAGTGTACTCCTGCTTGCAAAGGACACGAAAGACTGCAGAATGCTAGAAGTTCCTGAGAAGAATCTACCAAAGATGAAAACCTCAATTTCAATCCCACAAAGGAACAAATACCTCAGAGCATTTTCAGAAAGCAATCATCGAAGCTTTGAATTGACAGCAAGGGGGAAGCAAGGCTGAGGGAAGACAGAACAAAGCCCCAAAGAAAGAGCTTATTAAAACCTATTAGCAGACCATGCCACACCTCTGTTTTGAGAGTCTGTTTTGTTCACATCACTGCTATTGGTCTATGTTATGTTCTACCCTAGAAAAATTTAAAAAAGCCTTTTAATTGACCATTTCACAGTTGGCAGCTTATGCTCAGTCAATAAATGGCCTTATAATTGTAAAACCACACAGTAAAACTCAGTTCAACATCATCTTTTTAAAAATTAGGTTACAACTAAAATTAGCCTAGTAAATCCACAGATAGCTCTAAAAGCAGGACATACCTTGACTTTCCAATTTGGAATGAGAGTCGCCGCTGGATGCTGTTGGTGGCAACTGTTGAGGGCTCATCATTTCTCAAAATACCCATCTGGGGTACCTAAAGCAGCTCCCAGAAATAGGTCTTTGCCATGTATTTCAAATCCTGTGCCTCTTCGCACTTCCACCGTAGCTGCTTTACAATATCGCCACAGTGGAGTTTCCACAGATACTTGCTTCACTCACTCCATTCCAGTAAGAGGAATGTGTCATCTCCCCCACCCCAAAACATTTGCCCTGTAAGAATTTAATTTCTTCCCTCTTAAGTCCTAAAGCACTAGGATAAACTAGTGCAATCTGTGATTAGAATACAAGCTCTGTAAATTGCTTACATTATAAATTCAAGTTACAGGGGTCTAAATTCTGCTTAAAAAAGAAAGAAGTGACAATGCAAGATGGGATTCAAAACATCTATGATGAGCAGGTTTTCACAATACAGGGTATTCTGCATTTAATTTAGAACTATTATTCTGTCTGTACACATAAAAAAGGTATATTATATTTGTAACTGCCTAAAAGTTTACACTGTCATTTAAAGAAGTATTTTATTATTACCAATTCTCCCAGCTCTCAGGAGCACTGTATTATTACTGAAGTACTGGTGCTTTTCAGCCAGTCACTTGATAAAGATGACGAAGATTCATGGAAATGTTTTCATATTTGCTTTATGGTTAGGTGGCGGAGTAAAGAGAAAGTAGAATGCTGGGCAGGCACAGTGATAATATCAGCAATACCACAGACAAAGGGCAAGCCAACGTACTTGTTCCATTTTGGTCTGTTTGCTTGCCTTTGTTACCAGATCAGCAACATCTCGTCATAAGTTAGAGAATATTTTTTTTTATTATTATTTTAAGCTTTAAACACCACAGAACACAAAGCACCTTAACATAGACTTAATAAAATATACCTTGCATAATCCTGCTAAATTATCTTTCTTACTTATATCTCATAAATGTCATCTTCCCCATTTCTTAGGCAGATGGATGCACAGGAACTCGGAAAAAGCCGAGTTGCAAACATATTCTCCACTTCAGTGGCTGCTGCCCAGTACATCTAAACCATATCATTTTATTTCCAGATTGCCTATCTATAACTGCCTCCAAAAGGTGTCCAATGCACTTTCATTTTCATCTTCTTAAAGGCAGAAATCACTCTTTTATTAAAGGGGGGGTAAATAATATTTTGATCAGGAAAAATATTACTGTTGTACCTCACCAACAATATTTTGGTACCCAGTGCTCCCAATACGCTCTTAGAGCGGAGTTGCTTGGAAAGGTCTTGTCTCTCATGATGAAAACCATTGTATTTGCTTGCTGTGTAACACTCCACCCAGTCGTTAACTTGAATGGCTCAATCATTATAACCGGCCTCTTCCCATCTGCCTTACCCCAAGTACTGACAGCTAGACATCAACCCTGCAATAAGACAATCTATCTGGAGCCTTTTAACCCGAGTTCACGCTATACAACCAAACGTGTCTCTGTGTATCACTACAGTACGTGGCTAGAACTGAGCACCAGAACCATCACAGATGAAGTTCTGGGGGAACAGGGAACTTTTGGAGCAGGATTTTTGTTAAGAGAGGTTAACCGACCTGTTTTCTCATACAAAAACCAAGAGGAAAATGGCCTTACAATTTTATGTATATTCATCAACAAAGCCATAACCAGCTTCCCAAAGCACATTCTGTCAAACTGGCTTCCTCTGAAGTGATCACTATTCTGAAAACACTGCGCTGGGATCTGCCAGTGTGAAGCTGTAGAATGCTACTGGAAGTGAGTTTTATGCCTGAGCACTGGCGTATATTATGGAACCATCTGGCTGTCTTTGGAGCGTGTGGAAAAAAGCAGGTTAAGCTGTTGGACCAAAATATCAATGCAGAATGCTGGAATGCTTTGCAGCTAAAAGCATTTGGTAACATAACCACTTGATATTCAGGAGGCTGAGCTTGCATACAGGAGGAACAAAGAAGAACAAATATGAATCAAGCTGTTAGGCATTGATTTTTTTTCCCCTTTAAGGTAGAAGAGCACCAAAATGGCCTGGGGGTAAATATAAATGTTCATCCTGAGCTGTATTATTTTATATTTCAATCACCTATTTTAAAGCATTTGGGCAATTAAACTACAACAGATTCCTGCAATTACAGTTCATTTTTTAGTAACAGCAAGGTTGCACAGCCAGCGCTACCGAAGGCATGCGCTCAGAAACCAGAGGTACGAGATCCTGGGATGCCCAGTGCTACCAGTTTTTTCCAAAGATGATTTGGAAAGATGCATATTGGTTTATACTGGAAAATAAGGTTAAGTACCTGTAATCTTTTAAGGGAGAGAAGTTTGCAGGTCAGCCTCCCTATACACACCAATAGAGCAGGTGCGTCAACAAATTTCCTTACAGTACAGACAGACGGCCCACAGTACAGGCAAATCATTCAATTAAAGGCAAAATGAAAAACAAAGCTGAATTAATTTTAGTTCAGGAGCCTTCCTTCTCTGAGAGAGACTTGTATATCACAAGTTCTACAAGTTGAATCACACCATTGCAGTTAGACAGTTATTTTCATTATCTATCCCTTTTCAGTGTACCTTTACTTTTTCACACAAGATCCTTTATTACACGATTCCCCGGGTTGTTGGGTTTTTTTGCTACATATTTAATTTTTTCTAACACTTGCATTTTTATATTTTTATTCTTCTACAACTTTTTGAAAGCATGTTCATGGTTCTTGGTGGGAATGTACCAGCAGATTTCTCCACCCAGCCTGTGACTATTGATCCGTATGATTTCCTAGAGAAAACAATAAGCATACCTGACTACCAGGTGCATTTTCCAAGAATTTGTATAGAAACTGCACTTGCTGTATTTTTGACTAATCAATAAAACTCTCTTGACATCTCCTCAGCCCTCATCTTCTTCAACAAGGCAGTGGACACGTTCTGCTTACTGACTAAGGACATTGCTTGAAAGAAATGTCCACAGATGCTCTCACTGAATTATGGCTTCTTTATTATTGCTGCTTTTTTCAACTGGCTGCCACGTTTCCCCCCCCACCCCCAACCCCTGATTTTTGGGGATGGGCATCTGGCTGCCCATGAGCTTGTAAAACTTCAGAGTGTGCTTCATCCAAGAGCAATAGTTAAACACAGTACACCTCTGCACACCATGCATGCAGCAAGCCTGCAGAAAAAGCAACATAGCAACAGCTGATGGATGCCATTTACGTGTAGCATATATTGTTATTTCACTCCATACATCATCAAGAGCTGGTGCTGGTTTGTCCCCACATCTGAATGTAGCCAAAATGGCCAGTGATTTTACACCTTTTGAGCAGATATTCTGGTAGCTACTGTTTCAATACGTGATTGCTGTAGTAGCACAAACCAGGCTAGAAACATTTCTTATAGGGACTATTGCACTTGTCTGCTTTTCTATCAGGAGTTCTGTGTTGGACTTTGGGAAAAAAACTGTTTAAAATTAAGTGGAATGAACTTTTTCCCATACGGATGCAACAGTAATATCCTCCATGCCCCCCAAAAAAATCAAAACAAAACACCAAAAACAAACAACAAGCAAACAAAAAAGAAACCAAACCAAACCACAACACACACACACCAAACCAAGCCACACACAGCCCATCAGACTCTCAGGTGTAAGCTCGTGTCTGAAAAGGTACAGAAGAGAGTGCATTAAGAGCTGCTTTAACATGTTATTGATACACGTTCTGAGTAAGGTCCATTCAATTGTTGCATATAACAATTAGATCCTCTTGACTGTTCACAACCAAACTGAAAGCAGCCTTTTAAATTTGTTTAAGCCCATTGGGTTTGTATTTCTTTATGTTTTGTCACTTCTTTAGCCCCATTTTGGCTACAATATTAGCTCTTAAAGACAATTCTAGGTTTTAGTTGCCCACAACATGGCAATTATTTAAAACTGGCTCTCAAGATCATGCACAAGAAAGGGCAAGAAAAAAAAACCTGATTGGCACATCTGAATATTGTTTTCTGAATGCACCAATTTTTTCAATTATATGTATGTACCAATTATGCACGTTTTCTACAGGCACCAACAACAGTTCTTATCCCTAAGAAATGAAGCAAAAGCCTTTAGAGAAAAACACCAACAAGGAGAAAATGATGTACTGTTTCACCTAAACGAAAATTCTGGTACAGCTAGATGTGATGCAGAAACCCTCAATGTTTTATTTGCAAATTCAAAAAAAAAAAAACCCAAACAAACAAAAAAACCACCACCAAACAAACAAAAAACATTAAAAGAAGCGGGTTTCCCCAGAGATGATGGGATCTTACAGTTAAGATCACGCACTGCTTTGACATGTAGTGTTACTAACAGCATAAAGCCTTGGTCGTATCAACTATTAAAATTAATGACTGAATTATTACTAAAATACATCACAACATTAATGAGAGCAAAACACTTTTTCAATGGGAGGGGTTTGTTCCCCAAACTAAAGTAGGTTTACATTTCTAATATGCTATATAGTAATTCATTTTTTAATGATACCAATATCATTTTTAATAGACTTATGGTACATTTTCATTGGTTTATTTGAGAAGAGTTTTAATATCTTGAATATTAATTTCTAACTCCTTTATAAAGGAGTTAGGAATTAATATTAAGAGTTAGTCCTATGTAATATTAGGAGTTAGTCCTATATAAACCAGCATTTTCACCTCTTAGAAGTTACTCATTGAGACTGTTGACTCGCTCAAGAGAAGAGAATACCGATCAACACAGTTAGTTACCAGAAAACAAAACAATCTTCACAGAAATACTGATGTAGCCTCTCCAGATCTCTACGTATCCCTGTGCTTTATCTGGCACAGCAGAGGACTTGCCAACCGGTATTGGATTGTCACGTTAATCTTATTTCCAGTGCTCCTTTTTACTCTTTCCTTTGCTACAATGATACGGATGTTAGATTCATTTTCATCTTTTGCACCCTGTTAGCGCTATATTGCTAACCTAAACAAAACACCTGAAGAATATGTATGGCTAGAGATCGCTTTGTGTAGGTTCTGCTTAATACTGCAGTTAGGGAATTGCATTCAAATCCTTCCATCGCTGAAAATAAGAACATCTGCACACATTTCTCCATCCGATGCTACTTCGCAAATGGTGCTAGCTTTACCACACATTAATGTGCCCTAATTCATTCACTTCAGTGCAAGGTTAGCACCGAGGGCTAATACTGAGCAGCCTCTTTGAGAATGGCTGAGCCTACAAAAATCGTGGTCTTAGTTTCTCTCAAGTTGCACTCAACACCAAAATACGCACAGCAAAAAAACAAAACAAAAACCAGCACAAGGAAAAAAAAAAAGTATATTTCACTTTCATTCAGTTCTCTAAAAGTTGTACAATTCATGGGAGGAAGCTGGTTTTTTTGGCAAAGACTTGTTAGATATAACATCAGCATTGCCCACAAAGGTCCTAGCACACGACTATTGAGATACAATTTCTAATTGTAGACAGCTCATGCAGAATTAGCCTCAGTTCAATATATTTACAGTACAACAGGAGTTAGAGTCCATTAACTGCAAAAACCACCGTAAAGCCTCTCGAATATGGACTCATTTCAATTACAAGCAAGCAATAACCGCATACTGTACGAATAAATGCCCTAAGATTAAACATTTCCTTTTTTTTTTTAATCAATGCAAGCAGCGGCTTATAAACTATCAAAACAACCCCAGGATTTGGTGGGTTCTTTTGTTAATGTCATCTGGATGGAAAACAAGGCATAGCAGGAAAGGGAAAAGGAGGAAAATCATTGTACTGCAGAAGACTGAACAGCATATGATGAAAACTGAGACATAATTAGATCAATTCAAATTGTAAGAGTTGTTGAAATGAGTACCTGATCAAACATAGCAGAATTTGCCCTTGAAGGGGGTGCACACCAGTAGTTCCCTACGTAAGTTACCCTCTGTATAAGCAACGTAACATTGTTAACTGCAGCTTCAATTACTTGCAGATACTGCCCTCTGGATTCAGTTAGCTATGTAATGACCTTATGACCTAGACTCCTTTACAGGCAGGTACCATGACCCTGAATATACTTCTGATCTTGGTAAGCTCATCTCTGCAAGCTAAGGACATTCAGTAGCTTTAAAGTAGAAGGTTTCGTCTCAAAACAACAGAAATAAGCCTACATCCGTGTAGAAGAAATATGGAAGTGAAAAAAAAAATAGAAGAATTAGTGTTTACAAAAAGTTTAATTTTACTGTAGGTATAAACTTCGTTTGACTTGTGAGCACGTACATCAGAGGCAAGGATCTGATCCACAGCACTACCAATACTGTGGCACAGACCAAAACTAGATCCTTTCCAGCGATTTGCAAGGCAATTTGCTAAGCGTTGTTAAATGAAGTCGTTACGATATACCCACCACCACAGACATACACTTGGTTTAAGACTGTACATCAAGCAATACTACATTAATACAAAGGACTGTGTCTATAGACTTCCTCCAAAGCAGTCAGTAAACTTGCAGAGAACTTCTCTAGACACGACTGTTAAATATCACCAAGATTTGTACATTCAAGACCTGTCTGGATGCATTTTTGAGTGATCTGTTCTAGATCTGTCTTGCTCTGGCAGACGGGTTGGACTCAGTGATCTTTGGAGGTATCTTCCTAACATTCTGTGATTTGTTCTTATTCCCAAGGAAGATGAACAGAAGTAAATTGCACGTTTCTAGTTCGTCTGTACATAACAAACCAATAGCATCACCTTTAGGATTAAATTTCGGGATTTTTCATCTATTTAAAAGCCAAGCAAAGATCTGCACTTTGATGATGACAATGTCATTGATTCTGTTAGGAAAACAGACAAAAAAATAAAAGTAGCCCAAATATCAAGATTTTTTCAGAAAGTTCAGATCTATGTACAAATGTCCTGATTATTCATTTAGCCTGAAGAGTAATTCCATTAAAATTTGTCAAATTTTTCATGAAAATAGCATTCCAAAATTTTGACCTGCACCTTTATCACTCATTTTTAGACATGTTGAGTAAAACATCCTCACTGATGAACATTTGGCTACCACAGAGCAGATAGGGAACTTTTACACACGCTCTCAGTATCCTCATGTACAGCTTCCACAGCAACTGTTCTCTTACCCACCAAGATGGGGTGCGAAAAAATATTACATGTGTAGGAGTGATAAATTAAAGTTAGCTTTTTTCTGACCTCTATGAAGCAACTACCTTAGGAATCCAGTCCTGTCTTTGCCAGGACAACTCTGCAGTTTCCCAAAACTCAGGGCCAGCAGATTCTATTGGCTTTTACTCGGCAGATTCAGTTAAATGTGTTCCCCATAGTCCTGCACATTAACACGCTAGGACAGCAAAACCTTTTCAAAACCAACATCGTGTTAACTTTGCAGTGGAAGCAAAGCCTTCTGATGTAAGTATAGACTGTTTTCTTTAGGTAAAGGACTGACTGCAGATGTCTTGGTTCCTCAGGATACCACAGACACATCAGAAAACACCTCTAGCCTGCTGCGACTTCCACAATTAGAAGCAGCTCTCCAAAGCTTTCCAGTTTGCCGTGTCTTTGGGCAGTTTCTTGTCTTGGCATTGTCTAATAACAGACTGAAGGATTTACTAGACAGCAGCTTACATTGAACATGATTTCCTCCTGCCTTATTTCGCACCCAACTGCCCACTAGTAAAATTAATACACATGAAGTCAGCTAGGGCAGTACAGAACTTCCTCTATTTATAAAATAGTTCCCAATATTTCAGTGTATTCTGAGGTCACCTACAGGGCCCAAAATAAAAACCATAAGCAAACACAGGTTGCAAAAAGGATGGTGTACCACAAGCAATTCGGTAACTGAAATGTACAGCAAATAAACATGCATGTGTTAAAAAAAATTAACACTACATTATTACCCGAAGATAACTATTGTATTAGAGAAAACAGTCTTAAGAGCATTCACATGACAAATACACTGAAAGGTCTCTAATACCCTGGACATTGTTCAATTGTTTTTTTAATATTGAACATTGCAAGGATGACAATCATCTGTACTTGTGCTCAGAGCTAATCCTCTATAGAAACTGAAGTCTGAGGGGAGAAGGAGAAGCTAATTAATATAAATTATAGAAGCAAGTGACAATACCGCTGAATTCTTACCCCGACAAGGGGAAACAGACATCCTGAACCAAAGCAAGTCAACTAAACATGAAAGACAACTGGAATTAATGGACACCCCTGTTGCAGATGCTTACTGACTCAAAAAAACAGGACAAACTGATAAACTTGAGTATCAAGGGACGCCTTGGTTTCGTGCTTTGCAAGCAGATACAACTAAACCTTGTCAATGCTGGAGCATAGACAGGAGAAAGTCATGTGTAACCAAGGCAGGGTAAGACTCTAGCCCAAGACTGACAGACCATGTCTCATAACCTGCACCGTGCTGCACGTATTCGTTCAGTTCCTGTCACAAACAATTCTTTTTCATCTTGGACCAGGCAGAGAATGAGCATTTATGTGTCTGCAGTGCACTACCTACACATACGCACATGACAGGACCGCACAGGTAGCGGGTAATAGCCAGCACGCATGAACTGTTTATTGACCTAACATTCATTTTCCCTGTATTGCTTGTGGCTCTAAATAAATCCCGCATCCTATGGAAGGTGGCTGATTAGCTTTGTCATTATTCCCAAATGATGTCACAGCTTAAGATACTGACTACATTTCTCCCAAAGCTACTTGGTAGAATATGTCACAGTGGGAAAGCAGAGGGATACAGACTGTTGTCCCAGAAGAAGGAAATCCCTTAAACTTCCAGCCAGTTCCTAATGGTGAGACCATTGCAATGCTGTTAACAGTGAAAGTGACCGCTCACACTCCTGTGGAGTTCCATTGATTAAACACTGCTGACACTTGAAAAGTACAGGAGTGATTTGCCTGCAGCAACATAACTTCTCTTCCTGTCCTGCTTTTAAACTTTTTTGATAATAATATGAAAGAAATCAATGATTTTCCAACTCGGTGCGTTGAGCTAACACTCAAATCATTCTTATGAATTACTTAAGCCACACAACAACATTATTATCCCCAGTGCTATTTTCAAATATCAACAATTTTTTTTTTTTCTGCCAAGATATTGATAGCATGGTCAATATGTGAAGATGCATCCAAATCCTACCAGTAAGCAGCTAATCCCGCAGAGCTCAGAAGAGTAGATCACTGAAGGCAGCAAATCCTGGTTCAGAACAGCAGAGCATATATTCCTGACGCCAACAGCTCCCTTCTGCTCGAGGCAGTGCTGCACTACTAAAAGACTTTTCACATTCATGTTCATTCAGGTTTGGCTGTGCCTTTCTAAGCAACAGACAGTACATGGAATTTGGATCTAGAAAGCCTTCAAAGCAGATTCCAGTGTTGGGAAGCTCAGAAATAATTTATCAGCTTGACTCCTTGAACTACCACAAGAGCTTTGGACGCAGTCTGTATTCACCCTAACCCACCCACCCACTCCTGGAGCCCAATTCCAGCCCGGCAATAACATACAGCTGCCAACTCCCACGGTGGCCAATGAACATCCCTGCTTTGCCCAGTCAAGGAAAGAGAAAGGAGTGAGGACACCCTCAAAAGGCAATCAGGGACACTGTATGTACCTTCAGAGGCACACAGCTTCCTCAGCATGACCTGCAGGACATCTTTCTTCCTCCTATTGCTTTGCTGACTGGTAAGAGCATGCTGAACTCTCCATTTCAACCCATGTAGTAGTTGTCAGGCAAATTATTTTCAGACACTGCAGGAAAGCTTCTCTTGAAAGAAGCAAAGCTGCCATGGGAACCCTAAGGACTGTGAGGACAGAAAGCTAGGGAAAAAACACTAACAAAAAAAACCCAACAAAATAACCCACACAACCAGAAGAGGAAAAAACAGGTGAACCAGGTAAAAATGCAGGTAAAATAGTGTGCCAGTCACACATCTAGAAGCCATAAGTACAGTAAGGTAAATCCAGAGGTTCCATTACATTATTAAGGCTCTATTACAGTGGTAAGAAGTCTTGTGTATTGACAGGATGATTTATTAATTCAGACCTGTAATAGCATTAACTTCAAAAGTCTCTATACTTCCAACTGATAGTGGTCAACACATTTCCAATTCACACTGCCACATTTTAATTACGTTATCTTATGGTAAATATACTTGATAGCATTTCAATTTTCGCTCTCAAATTCTCAGACTCACTTGTAAAAGGTAAGCTTGGAAAACAGTGCCATCTAATGCTAAAGAGCATAAAAATAGAGTACTGTAATAACTTAAAAATATCATTTGTTTTACACTGATCTTCCACACAATTCGACAATATTCAATAATAGCTTTCAAAAGTTTAAAATGCATCTGTCAAAAGACATAACAATTTGGCAAACAGCATTAGTAGTTCAAAAATATCTTGTACAAAAGAACTTCTCATTCAGGTGACTGAGAAGTACTTGCACATCAATAGCAAATTCCCAAACTACTACATTACCTTCACGTTGCTTGAAAGCATTAATGAACCTCAGGATCTGTTCCAAATTAGATCTATTCCTAATTAGTAAATATGACAAACATTACCGGAAAATCATGATATTGAACAGCTTTAAAGGAAGATGTAAAATAGTGTGGTCACTAGCCACAACTTCTGAAAAAGGTAATTTAAAGTAAAAGCATGAAGAGTATTCCATAGTGTTCTCGGTCAGCTTTATACAGCGTGTGCTTCTACGTGCTCTTTCACCAAACGCCCTGATGCAGGAAAAGCAAACTGCACAAGATCCTCATCTACACAGAAATAAACAGAACGTGCCTTGTCTAGGACAACTCTCTAGAGATCCATCAGCTTCACAGAGTCTGGAGTGAAGGGCTTTCCTCTCAAGACATTTCACCAAACTGCTTCCCAACTTCGGTTCTTACAGAGCAATGAGGTATGTGCAGAACTGGCAAGACTGGGTTTGTTTCAGATCACCTAAACTATGCATTATGAATGTACATGCACACAAACATTACACAGAATGAACCAAAGGCAGTGCAGTAAAGGGAAAAATGGAAAGTTTCACAAGTTTAAGAAATACAAGAAACCAAGAAAAGCTTCTCCTCCAGTAGTTCACATACTAACATCCAACCCAGAATATTGGAGAAATACACAGTTTATTGAATTATTCTAATTAACGTTGTATTAATTCAAATTACATGGACAACAGAGCATTTACAACCATTTTCAGCCACTAAACTTTTAACTCGTCGTCCCATTTCAGACTGTGAAAGGAAAAAACGTAAAAAAACAACCCTTGAAGTCACATTTCACTTAAAAACACAAAGTACTTTTAAAATATATGGTCAAATAACACATCTGTACTAGATGACTTTCCTGCCAGTCATTAAAACATTCAAAGTTCTCTCTGCAGATACCATAACCTTTTGCTTTTAAGCCTTTGATTAGTTATTGTATACAACAATAATCTTCTCCAAGCTGGTCTGGTGAGATTTTTTTGCCTCCCCCGACATCCCTCATTAGAATCCCTCAAATGTCACTTCTGTTTTTTTCAGTAGTTACAGGGCTAACCCAAACATAAAGAAAAGGAAATAGGAGGTATAGAAGATAAGGTTACTGCTTTAGTCAAAAGTTAAGGTGGTTTGGGTTTTTTAAAAATCATATTTACTGTAGGACAGTTTAAGGAGATTCCCTTACTGCATCCCCTCATAGTATAAGGCGTACCAGACAACTTTGGGGTTTTTTTTTTTTTTCCACCCTCCTCAAATCAAAAGGCTGCTTGAAGACACTATAATGAGAGAAAAGAACTTCCACTCTGAACACATGCTACTGGGCTCAGGTGGTGTTCACCTATGATCTTCTGGACAAAATCTAGGAAGAAATAACCCAGCAGTTATCTGTGCTGTATAATCTTGCTTAAAAGTGCTTATGAGAAGTCTAGAAGGTCACACATATGAAAACCAATGTTCCAGAAGAGAGGCAAGTACAGCCCAGTAGATCTGGTGTCTGTGGATGGAGAACTGGTAGACGCTATAATAAAGATAACTTGTGAGCATATAGACGAGTGGGATATATCTTGAAAGGCTCAACAGATTGTGTAAGAAAAGTTGCACCTCACAAATCCATGGGAATTCTCTGAAGGAGTCAAACACAGTTAAAAAAGACTCAGTTGGAAATCTTCCAAGGAAGCTACGAGAAAGTAAGTTACCATAGTAGGAAGGAACAATAGAAGGAATCATTTACATCACTAAACAACCCGTTGCCATTTGTAAGTAGTTAAGTAAAAAAAGAAAAACACCACACACACCCCACCACCAACACAAAAAAGAAAAAAAGAGACCAACAATAAACCAGTACATTGAAATAGAACTAAAAGGATCTTCAAATATTTTATTTTTTTTAATGCAGTCCAGGAATTTACCAGCAATTCTACATGGAGTTCTTGCCATTCCAAATGCTACTCTTCCAGCCATGTCTTTTTTGCTGAAACCTCAGATTCCTCTGAACTTCCTTTACCTTCTTTCAGCTGACCTATAATTCCCAACCCTACCTGTCCTTTATGATCAAAGATATAACCCTCAAATCTACACAGGCCTGATGCTCAGGTAGGCTTCCAAGCAAATATATGCAAAAGAACTTCCTTTGTTTGCGGAGAAAGATCTACCTTTCCCCCAGCAGTTCAGAACAAAGCTATCCAAATGTAAGAGCAAAACAATTCTTACTCTCTCTTTCCAAAACACAATGGTTCACAGAAGCAACTACAGAAGATGCAGTTCTGCTTTAAGCTTCCTCACTAGCCTCTTTGCCTGGGCAGATGAAGAGATGTCCGCCTCTGAGAGTCAGCAGAACGCACCCAGCTTTCTTCTTGCAAGCTAATGAACTCGTCACAGGACAGAGATTATCAGGAAACAATGTCACCACTATGAAACAAGACGAAAGAGAGGGAGAGGGAAACCTTTTGGTTTCCTCTCTCAAATATTCTCTGATGGGGTGACTGGACAAATTAGTAACGGTGTTACAGTATGGCTTTTTTCCTCTAGGATATAAAAAGTGAGTAACCCTAGGCATAATGTTTGGTTTAGTTCCTACACAGTATCTAACTAAATGAGTATGATGAATGAAATGGGTTTAATAGTTCTGCAAAGACCGCTTTACACTCCTCACCATTTGTACAATGTGTACTTCACACACGAATATATTTCACAACATAAAAACACGCATTAACATTGTGAACCTTGCTATAAGTTCTATACACTAGAAAGCGTATGCACATTTGCCTTTCTTTCTACAGGAAAAAAAAGGTAGTGTAAGTTATTTTGGCAGCTCGTGGCAATTTTAAAATGAATTACCTCTTAATATACCATGTTCCATTATGAATCATGAGAGCAAGGGTACTTGGATTACACACGTCACAATTTACAGGCTGATGAGGCAGAGGATACACTGATGTAATGCATTCCAGGGATTCATCAGAAAAACAAACCAACCACATTTGTTCTCTTTAAATGAATATACACGGCCATATACTATGCTCGATACATTCAGTCTGCTGACATCAAAAAAACCACATATCCAACACTGTCATGGTGGGCAGGGATGACCGTGTCCAGGAGACACATAACCAGCATGTTTATTTTCCTTGTATCTTTCCCTGACCTGATCTATCTATCAATCACAGTCTGCTATCCAGCAACTATAGGATTGTTATGGCGCAACAAGCACATGAGGCAAGTGCAGGGTACGTTCCCAAATCTATTTACATATGCATGCTACAGACACTGGAAAAAATAACCAAGAGACTAAAGCATTATAATACTGCAAACTGAAACAAAAGGAAAGATACCATAAGGTCTATAATCAACTTGCCTCGTTAAGATTAAGATCTATTCTGCAGAGATTATTTAACTTCAGGAACAACGAAGAAAAAGTTAAGAGGATGGAATTTCAGATACTGCTCTGTTATTTTCCTGGGGGGAAAAAAAAGGGGGGGGGCGGCGACAAAAAACCAACAACCAACACACCCCACAAAACAACAACCACCACCACCCTCGAATTTTACTGTGGTGCTATTTTCTTTTGTAAGTCTTTTACAACCTGGTAAATATTCAAATAAACAATGCATAAATAAGGTATATTTAAATAAGAGTAATTGATAACACACTCTATAATCAAAAGTGAAACTACAATGTTTCAGAACATAACATGCTCTGTAACTGACTTGAGTATCCTGAGTTAGTTCTGCCTGTTTAACAGCTTGATGTGACGTGGTTACAAGATATTCAGGTTATTAGCTCCTCTGTACTCAATTCTTTGCAGTATTATTCCTTTGCTGCATCTTCATGTCCCATTCCAGAGCCTTCTCTGTGAAACCACATTGCTTCACTCAGGGATGGCTGTCCCGCAGCTGCTCTAGAGTCAGAGTGGGCTCAGCGTGTTTTAGTGTTTTGTTTGTTTTGGTGCGCCGCGCTATGATTCCTGACGGCTTTAAAGCATCAGGGAAGATGTATCTCATTTGTAAAGCAGAAGCTTCCAACTATCCTGCTAGTACCACTGGTGTGACCAACCGAAATCAGATGCAGCTTGAAAGTGGGAGGCACAGGGGATTAGGATCATTAGCCTGCATCTCCCACTGTGCCCCAGCACTAACTCATACATTCCCAAAGGCAGCTTCCCCCCAATTCCATAACACAATATATGGGATGCAGATGTTAGTCTTGCGCATCAAGCCGCGCAGCAGATGAGAAGCTGAAGCACGGCCTGTAGCTGAGAAATGTGCACCTCTCCTCAGTAAAGCACTGAACTGTGGATCTGCCCTTATCAACCCGCCCGAGTTCAACCTGCCTCATCATGCGATGTATGCAGACAGACAGCATCCCCTCCTCCATGTCACAGCAGCCTCCAGCTCCAACTATCTTCCAAAGCCATCAGATTCATTTTTATAGTTATATGAACATGACCAGAAGTATAACCCTATATAAATTACTTTTTGCATCATAGTAAACTTGCTCATCCTGTTTGCAAGTCGCTAAGCTAAGGCACAAATACTGACACATCCAATACCGTAAGGCATTAAAAGTGGCTTCTTGCTTTTTGATTGCTACATTTAATCTGTCAAATTTACATTATTAAGCAAGTGTAACACATTACTGAATTTTAAATGTCCATCTAGTACATTATTCTCACTACCCAATGTAGGTATTAGTATAAACTAAACCCAGCCACTGTAAATTAGTCACAGAGCAATAAGCTTTGGAGAAATTCACGTTGCACTGATTTCATACCCATGGTACATGGCTTTTTTAGAAGTTAATTCTAAGTTGTGACAAGACTAGACTGTCTTTGAGAACTACAATGAAAATGCAGTTCCTGCGTTCCATTTGTGCACAGAGTAAAGAGAGAACAGCACAGCTGATGTAGGTAACTAAGGAGAACTTTAACTCTCAAGGTAAACAGAAGTATTTGTGACTTACAAAAGGTATCAGACATCTAAACAAACAAATGAAAAAAAGAACAAAAAAGCAATAAGCAACAGGGAGATGAACCTGTAGTCTTCAGCTAAAACAATGCTAGGATTATACCATCTGTTATTCTACTCCAGTAAAACTATTCCCATACCATTCTTCCTATTGCACTTCAGGTGAAGTGAACAGAGATTATTCTGTTGTAAAAATGCACAGGGACTCAAATGACCCCACAGCAGCACTTAGCAGTGCCAAATCAACACCAAGCTGCCTGTCTTTCCCAGATTAATTATCCCCAGTAGCTGTGAACCCCATTATCCAGACCGTACTGTATTTGCTCAGCATCTCTATCCTAGCGTGCCCGTTTCCTGTGGTCTCTTCCTTTTTTTTTTTTGGAGGGGGAGAGGGGGGAATCTATTCCATTTAAAGAGCCTTGTATCTTCAACCACAACAGTCATTGCTTTGTGCAAATTTTCACAGCAAATGACTTCTAGGATCAACGTGTCATCTTATTATAACTACCTAGCCGAAAGTGAAACACATTCTTGCTAGTTTTAGATACTGCAGAAATTATTAGATTGTACCTCAGATCATTTTATCAATAATGGTTGACTTCTAGTCAGAAAGGGACCAAACTCTTTCAACAGGAATTCAGCTCAGTGGTAACAGAATTGTAAGTCTGAATTTGTCTGAAGCTTTTCATGCTTTGAGCCTCAGTTATGAGCCCCATGACTTAAATCTTGATAGGTCTCATACAGAAATAGTGAGAAGGGATAGACAGACATAATTAACTCAGCTTCATAGTACTATCTCCACCTTATTTGTTGTTCTCATTAGAATACTCATCAGAATCCATAAATGGAAGTTGATCTGTGAATTAAATCTGTTCCATGATAACACATAAGCATCTGCAAACAAAACTGAGGTTTATGTTAGTGCTGTCTCCACCACAGCCTCCGAGAATAAACTGCTCAGTGTGGTCTTGAAAACTCCACCAGTGTCAGTTCTTTTTTCAAAGGATGCAGTTATTCCCAAAAATTCATGTCAATCAAAGCTGATCAGCCAGCCAGTCTCAGAGCTATTCTAAGATCTGCACTCAGCCACGGCTTTATCTTGTGCATTGCCCTTCTTTCAAAGATCCCGTCTTAGACTCTTTACAGATATCCAGCCTCTAGTTACGGTTCCTTCTATCCCTTCTCTGCTGCCAGAAAAGCCAATTTAGAGTTCCTCTTCTCTACCCCTGAATCCTTATGCTATTAGCCACAGAACAAACGGATCATAGTGAAATAATCCCTGTTTCTGAACTGGAATGGTTCACTGGTATCACTTATCAGGCACGCTCATAAATTTGAGTGTTCTTTCCAGAAGCGAAGGAGGACAACCAGCAACAGTAACACAACTGTTTCGGCAGCCTTCCACTTCATCACAATAAGAACCAACTTTAAACTTTATATGGGCTCACCTTATACTGTGAATACCTCCAGCCCCGTGCAGCAGGAACAAATACAACACTTTATTTCCATTACCTATCCCCACTGCTAGTTCCAAACACTACCAACAAGTTTCAGGAAGAGGCGAGTTCTTACATCCCACAATGCAATGAAGTTGGAACGAGAGAGTCTCAGACTCCTCATGCCACCTCGAAGACAGTCAGGCACTGAAACAGGTTACCCTGAGAGGTTGTAGCAGGTTAAGCTAGAGAGCTCTGGAAGTGTCTCCCAACGAAAGTTATCCTGCAGTCTTATGATACAACAAGCCTAAATCTATTTTTCTTTTTTTATGGGATGTTTGCTCTCTATTCTTATACATACAACACAACCTCTTATACAGTCACTGATGCTTTGATTCTGTTGACATAATGAACACAAATATTTGCAGAAAACCAAATGAATACACAGAAGAGCTGGAATACAGATTTGGGGACAAATATGTAATCTATAATAAACAGGAAGAGAATGAGAAGTAAGACTGGATTAGCAATGCATTCTAAGAAACACACTAGCAATCTAGATATCTACACCCACTTGTGCACCATTTACAGACTGGCAGGAACAACCACAGTCTTGATTTTCCACCAAAGCGTTCTCTACATTCCCATTCCCCAGGGAAGGGAAATGAGGATCTCAGATAAATCTGATGGAAATAAACACGCAGGCTTCATACCGAACCAAGTAATCCTTTTTCTGTAAGCAGCAACAGTAAAAATGAAGAAGACAGCAAGAGAATAACTGCCTTTTCATTATTATTTGGACTGAAGGAGTTAAGAGAGGGAAGAAAGGGAGACAGGCCTTTACTCAACATTTCCTCTCTCTCAATTGCAAGTAGAATTAATGAATGACAATCCTCCCAGCAGCCTATTTCCCCCCCTCAATACCATAGTCAGTTTAAAGGTCTTTCTGCAGACTGCTGTGCTACTCATGCCATTTTCAGGGCATGGTCTGCAAGTAATGATTGCTCCCTCAGCTGAGCAACAGCATGTCCACATTCAGTGATAGGACATGGACAAATCTCAACCTACAGGACAAGCTATCCTGAGGAAGCACACCGAGTACATTTACAGCAAAGCCAGGAATGGGAGCGTGACAAGCAGCAGGCACCACATACCATCCCCGTTCAGATGCCAGGAGAAAAAGAGCTAGTACTAAGTCTCACCTTAGATGAACCTTTCTGTTACTGGGTGCTTTGCAAATATAGCTGGTTCCACTGCCTCAAGATAGAAAGAGGTAAAACCAAATGTCTTAGGTGTAAGTAATATCTTTTACCGGACCAAATGGTATTCCTGGAAAAGACAGACAATATTCCAGACATGAAAAGCCCTTCCTCATACCCAAAATGGAAGCAGCAGTTTCCAAGGTGCACGTGAGGTTAGAGGAACTCAAAGTTAAGATATAGATCCAGTAGACCATCTTTTAAAGAAATCAAAAGAAATTAAAAAAACAACCAAACAAAATAACCCCAACAGTTAGCAGAAATAATCTTTAGCAAAAACCTAACTTCAGACCATAGAAAACTTAAGCTTAATCATGCTGAATTAAGTGTCTCCTGAAGAAAAAATTAATACCTCTAAATGTAAGAAAGTTCAGATACAGCAATCAACCAGGTTAGCTTGTTTTTCAGCATACGACACACAAAGGAAAACTTGTTCTCAGTAGTAAGCACATCAAACTTTCCTTTTGGTTTAGAAAAGTTTGATAGGAGTAGTGGTTCCAAAAGCCTTTCAAAATCCTTCATAAACAGTTCTCCCTTGCACAACCATCGCAGCTACACAAACAGAAATCCCATTCTAATCTGGGCAAACCATAATTTATACCTTTGTCTACTTCAAGCAGGTAAAGACACCCCTTTTTCAGTTTGCTATTAGAACATTACTAGTTTATCCGCTATTTCCAAGACCATATACTACCTGCATAAACTACAGGCAAACCTTCAGCTCTTGAGACAAATTAACATCCTTTTGCCAAGGAAACAAGGAGTTTGGTGCATATAGAAACCCACTGCTGCAAGCTGAAACACTAAGTGCTTTGGAAGAATGTATTTACAAAACAAAAAGGTATATGTAGATTTTTGGTTCCATTATGTAAAAATTAGGGAGACTCCTTTTACAGCTTGGCTGCATTAGAGAAATGTCAATACCTTCCTATCATTTTAATGATGTTGCCGGAGCAGTTGAAGTTAATGGAGTTGCACCATGGATTAATTCAGACCAATTAAGGCAGCAAATTAATTGAAGGCTTCTTACTCTTGCACAACAACAACAAAAGGAAAAGAAACTTTGCAGAAGCTTCAGCTGCTGTCTGCTCCAACTCTTTGCCGTGAACTGTAGCCCCATAGCAGTGCTGGCTGAAGAAAACACGTCCATGTGCCTGAGCTGATGCTGAAGTGGCTAAGAGTGTTAATGGGATCCCAAGGTAATCCAGCTTGGAAGGCAACTCGAGTCTCCCATCACTGCAGGGGGACCAGCAACCCTGAACAGAGCAATGTGATAGCCCAGTAGTTATCAGAGGGAACAGTCTACGACATAATTGCTAGATTCGTCAGGCCTACCAGTTGACAACCTCAGAAGGGTCACAAAAATGACGCACATAGATCCTGCTCTCCATTCCTTGAGAGCGCTGCTGTGTAACGGCATCCGTTCCCCTCTGAGCCTTCTACATTACCTCTTACCCAGCTGAGCTAATGCTGATCTTACTCAGGTCAAAAAGACTTCTGGCACTTAAATCCTGGTGGACTTTTACCCCTTTACCTGTAAAGGCATCCAGGATTTCCACGTAACTCAGAGGTACTACCCTACTGCCTAGAACCTGGAGCACCACAGGGTATATTACCCTACAGTTTTTGCTTCTCTCGCCACTTTGTATTTATAAAGAGATGCAACACGGTGGCCACAATCCTGCAATGACTGCTCTACTGAAGACACCCTTCACACATTGGTAGAATGGAAACATTTAGGTTGGCAATGACCTTCAAGATCATCAAGTCCAACCATCTACTAAGTATTATCAGGAACACTAAACCATGTCCTGAAGTGCCCCATCTAGGCAAAAAAAAACCCTAATATCCAACCTAAAACTCTGCTGGCACAACTTAAGCCCATTTCCTCTTACACTATCAATAGTCACCTGTGAGAAGAGACCAACACCCACCTCACCACATTATCCTTTCAGGATAATAAGGTGTCCCCTCAGCCTCCTCTTCTCCAGCCTAAACAACCCCAGGTCCATCAGGCATCACTGCCTGAAAAAGCAGAAACCCACCGTGATTTGTAGAACATTTTCTTAACTTTTGTCCGATTTATATTTTCAAGAGACAAGTTATATAGCAAGACACAATTAAAGCCGTTCAGAGACAAAAGAAGCCACAAAATTAATTCAGAATGTCAAAATGGGTCAAACATTAAGAGACTGATTTTGAGAAGCTGTACCATACACTCATCCTCCTCCATAACTGCTTTTAATTGAAACGCTTCAAGTGGATTTTCACTGAACCCTAAATTTCGTTACCAAGTGTTTATGATCCTGGATGTTCTGTGATTATGTGGGACTTCTGACTGGTTTGGCTTGTCTTTTTTCTTCTTTTCGATGTGATGGACACTGCTATGAGAACTACAGAGAAATGCATTCCTCCTGCTCCCTCAATAATGCACGTATTCGATTTTGAATTATAGAAGGCAATACTTTTTTTGGTGTTGTTACTTTTAGTAATACAAATCAGGCCAGCTGGAGATGTTATACCTACCCTGGAGACTCTTGTGCGAGGTTTTAAATTGTAAAGGGAAATAAGTGTTTCTAGCTTTTATGATAACACAATTCACAGTGACTTCTCCTGGTATTATTTTTGCTGGGAATTGCTACACACTGCAGACTAACCGTAAACTTCTATGAGCACCTTGAGAGAAATGCACATTTAAAAGTTTATTTAGCAAGGTAAAAGATTACACTGAGAAGAATACATTAGCATACGCTAAGAAGAATAGAGCCAGACCTCTACCACGGCTTCATTTTCCTCATGTGCATGAGGACAAATGACTTTAAAAGTCCTGCTTTCAATTGGATGCAAAGTCCTAATCTTTACGTTCCAGTCAAGTCCAACAGACAAACACAAATTCCTTTGTCAGAACAACTGAGAAGAGTTCCTCTTGGACGACAGGAATGACAACCTGAGTGACTGAACTATCTATTTTTTATTAAAAGTTTCCAAAAGTAGTTTAACGACACTGATCCTGAAATATTAACTTCTCAAGCCAAAATGGAGTAAACATCATGGAGGTTTTTGGGCATTTATTAAATATTAGTTCGCCTTAGATCCTGGGATAGATGCCACAGTTTTAAAGTGAGCAGCTACCACCAAGGCTGATAAGGTTGAAGAAGTAACACTGACACTTTGCAGAATTCTTGTTTATGGACAATTTTGTCCTTTTAAGTAGTCTCTGTAATGCCAGTACACCCACCTTTCATTTGACATGAAAATGTACCTGTCTCCTAAACAACCGCTGTTTGCAGACAGTAAGAACCAGAGTGATCTCCAAATCCACCGGGAAAAAGAGCCAAGTTGCTTTTCCACTAACGTGCTTTAAAACCAGATCTGTACATGCTATCAGAGAAGGACAAGAAGAATGTTTTGCAAACAGCACTCAGTAGTAACTGGTGGCTCAACACAGAAACATAGCTTATATCACTTTCATATTGTAACTGAAAGGTTTTGCTATAATCTGTAGTTCTCAAAATCCTAGAGGTTTGACCCAAGCTAACTGTTTTTTCACATGACTTTCAGCCTATATTCTGCCGGTGAAAAGACCGTAACTAAAGCTCAGATAAGGTTTCTGACAATATATTCGATTTCTAACGGGTTCTAATTCTTCTTTCCTCCCACATAACACATCTTTCTTTTTGGTACAGTATGACGATTAATTTCAGTAAACGGCCCTAAATGAAATGTAAAGGCAGTTGCATCTTGTAATACAAATTATATAAATTGTCCCTTTTCTATTTGCTCCTTTTGCTTCCCCGGTTATATTTTCCACACCCTGGAAATAGTATTAGCTTTATAACAGACAGTTAAGATAAGTCTATCTTCTAGCACAGCTGGCAGGAAGCAGTGTAAAAATAAGTGTACAAACAGTTAGTTCTGCAAAAGGAATTGTTATGAAGAGTATATGTAAGGATACATATGCATAAGCTATGCATTTTCTTCACTTGGGAGGAACATCAACCTAAGAGTTCTGTAGAAGCAGGAAACTCTGTGAAACTTCATTCGCCATGGGATATATGAAGATCTCGATGGGATATATATAAAAGAAGACTAGTGGACTAGTAGACTCTTGAATTTATCCCCATGTCTAACTTGAACTGTGTATATTTCAATATAAGATACATAGATAAAAAGCTAGCCTTTTCCCCTGGTACATTCCTACCTCCACAGAAACATACACGGCTACAGCATTCGAAGAGAACTGCTTTGAAAGTGAGGACTCCCTCTTTTTCACAAAATTGAGGATTCCTCACAGAGCCATACAAAACTAGATTTTCAGGTCACTGTATTTGTTGCAAAGTCCAGTTCTAAGAATAATACGTTTTCACACGCAGTGTCCTGAGGTGATCATTCCATCTTTTCCATCGAACAACATTTGGAATAAGCAATTCTTCAGAGTTCCTGTATATAAACGTTTGCACAAATAGAAGTGACAACAAAAACACGACAGGAATAAAGGAATGTAGGACACAAACATGTTTGGTGTGCTTCTAACAAAAGAGGGGGAAAGGTCTAAACACTAAATTGCTTAGAGTTTATAAAGAGTAGATGAAGTACCAGTTAAAAAGTAATGTTCTGTAGTGGAGACAGAGATAGAAGTGTTAATAGTCGGTTGCTTTTGTTGTCACTTTTTATTTTGGTCAGGGTTTTTAATATACAATGGAGATAGTAATAAACTTCAATTAATTGCTTGTTATGGTCTCTTTCTGGAAAAGAAAAAAGTCCCTATTCTGTAAGAATGTGACATACATAAGATTTTCAGTTGTTTTCCTGAGACAAAGTCTGAATTTGTAAATAGACAACAGTTTATTCCCAACGTGGTCAACAGCTGCATTCTTGTGAGACATTGGGATATGGAGAAAGCTGACAGATATTAGTTTAGGAGACCTGTCCTACGCAAAGGATTCAATGGGGAAGAAGCACAAGGCATCTGTGTGGGAGCTGGGCAAGTGGGCAGACAAAGCTCGGAGCTTTAATAGTAAAGATGACATGCAAAAATAAGATATGGAAAAACCCTAGATGGCAGAAAGAGAATGGTGCAAACCTCCAAGTCAGTGAGAATCCTGGAAATAGCAACCTCTCCTCACCCTGTTCTTTGTCTCTGCAGTTCAATTCCTTAATTTATTCCAGTCTGACACATTTGCAACTTCAGTCTTCTCGAAGCAATCAACAAGTCTATTGCTCAGAATGAAGATCAAACTGATTGTTAGAGCTAAATGGTGGTTTGTCAGATTGCCAGAATGACTCTTTAAAAGAAATATATTGCAATTTTAGCAAGGCCATTAATGTCACAGTCTAAAGCAAGTACAATGGGCATTCATTTTCCTGTGTCAGTGTTAGGTATACGGGCACCCTTCTGGGATAAAGAATAAGCTACCGCTGTAACCATCCTATTTTACTTGTCTTATCTTCCGAACTCCCTCCCACAGATGCACAAAACTGTGCTAGTTCTTCCCTGTTTTGCAGTCATATGCAGAAGCCTCACCTAAGAACAGGGCCCTCCGTGTGCTGTACATCAGTAGCAAGACACAATCTTTGCCTCAGAGAGCTCACAGATTGAGCAGCCAAGACAGGCAAGTGATAGGAGAAATAATGGAGAAAGGTGGAGATAAAGTTATTTGCCCAAGGTCACAGAGAAGGCCAGGAACAGAATCCCTATCTCCCTTCCTAATAGGTCACATTTCCTCTCACCTTCAGCTAAACTTTCTTCTCTCACTCTTCTCCTCAGTTATGAATAATTCACTCTCCAGCTCTCAGGTCAAGACTGCTGTTCATGTACAATAACATTAACCAGATAAGGAGTCTTATGCTACCTTATGCTACCATATTAAAAATACCAAAAAGTGTGGTAAGATGAAAACTTCTCAGCCATGAATGTTGCTACTGTGGTTTCTTTATCCATATGCATTTAAAATTGTTTCTTTGTTACTGATCCTAGTGTAATCAATTCTGTCTCTCTGTCTGCCAGGACTTAATTTCTGCAATTCATAGCTTGGAATGTGAAGAAATTCTACCTTTCGATTAGCTGCAACACTTCCTTTGCCCTCTAAGTATTTAGAGTTTACAGGGTTTAATGCAAACACAGTAACAAAGTTTGGTAGCGTAAAGGAGAATTGTGAATTCTGCCAGTAATAGAAATTCATCACTTTTACATGTAAGATTGGGTCACCCATCCAAATGCCTCGGAGCCTGAAATAAGTTCTACTTAGTGAGTTTAGATAGCTAGAAAAACAAAATTCTTGTGTTGACGTTACCTAGACTAAGTTACTGCATTGAGTAAAGTTCACTGACCTGATTTCTGCAAGTGCTAGATACAGCTCCTATTGACCATAACTGTGCTAATAAACTGACAATTTATTCTTTTTAATGGAGGCTGTCCTTTGCTCAATTACCCTAAATCAGTTTGTCAAAGAGAGCGCCCTTTCTCTACCTTCTATTAATTAGAGTAGAACATCTAAAGTGGTTGTAAACAACACACTTGAAGACTTTAATGGAAACGATGATCGCGTCATCTTCTGTCGTTACCTCTGTCATCACCTACACCCAGTTTCTGTACTTTTCTGGTTATGTTTTCTTCATCTGAGGGGTACACCACTCCCACTGAAGAACAAAGCACTGTATCATTTTTCATCACCCATTTAAAGGCTGAGGATCGTGCAATGATTACTTAGTGCTTCATTAAGGAAATAAGAAGGGTACATTACACAGGGAGAATGAATAAAGAACAAGGGATTTCTTTCAGTTGTCCAAACTGTCCAATCAGTCCAATATCCCGCAGCAGAACTGCATCCCTGGGATTTTATGGACAGGGTGGCCCCTCTTAACCACCCATCAGCCTCCAGTGAAGACTGCAGGATTTTGAGATGGCTTTGCCTAAATGTCATGATGTATTGTGTGAAGACAGGATGGTCCAAGTAAAGAATACAGAACTACTCTCTGTCCAACATTCATGACATCTCGGCAAAATCCAAATTACATGACCTAACTTTAGATGCTGAAATACATCACGACAAGTGTTACTTAATAGTACACTTTATATAATAAAATTGCAATGTGTAGGGCTGCAGCTCAGTGAAGAATAAATAGGTAGATTGCTATAGCAACTGTATGAAACTCCTCCAAGTGAACCTAAGCCAGAGTGAGAAAAATGTACGAGGGACTTCTCAATGAGAAGTCTGGATGCTGATGTCTGATTGCAATGCACCAAACGAAAGATTGCTCATCAACCTTAGGACTCTATGGGTGATGAAAGAGGAGACAAACATCAAATAAAGGGGTGGCTGAACTTTGGTCAGTAGAGCAGGTGAGATGCACTGCTCTGTTAGATTGTGGTCGAGTATTGTGACCAGGTGGGTGATAAATAAATTCTTGGGTTCCAAAGAGCAGGCAGGTTTCTCTGACTACAGCAGAATTCTTCTTTCCAAACGTTTTGCTTACGACAAATACCGTATCAGAAAGTAAAGAGAAACGCTGAAACGAGGCCATAAAACCAAAGAATCGTGCATCTTCAAGCTGAACAGCAACTCTACTGAGCAACGTGTTATAAATTGGCTTGCACACGAGTTCAGAACTGGACACAATGACTTCTAGAGATACGGTTGTCTCTACCTCATTCCATGGTTCTATAAACTACATGTTTGGCCTCTCATTTCAAAGCTTGCCCTGCCCCCAATTCATGTTCTTATACCACTTTTATTGAACAGAAAAGGAAAGGAAAAAGGCTTTAAAGGTAGAAAAATCCTACTATTTACACGTATTTAAATTCAGCAAGTTTTAGAATAGGAAGCAGAAAAAGAACACACTAGATTTTTAAAAATCTATTTGTAGACAAGTTCCTGTTATTTTTTCTGAAAATAATTTCAGAAAGCAGTGGTGGCTGTTTCGGTTCCAAGCAAAAACATGCCCGAGACCTCAGTATTAGAAATACCAAACACCAAAGAGAGGGCAATCCTATGGGCAAGGGAGGGAAGGTGTGGTTAACTTCATCGGTGTCCACACATATTGGATTTAGAAATAAAAAATAGTAAAAAAATAACCCATACAGCCTTAATTACCTACCCTTAATCAAAAGGACTCACATTTTCTACCATTTTCATTTAATTCAAAACATACTTTCTTTTTTGCAATCATTTTTCCCTGCTGCATTGTCTTCTCAAATCCAATAGCGTTGCGAGCAGACAGTAAATTAGTCTGCAGTCATTAAACAGACAGGCTGAAAGACGGACTAGCAATAAAATCAAAACACAGAACCATATTACAATAATATGTGAAGTATTGAGCTAATACTGTGTATAATTGAACTTGTAATGCCAGTCTAAGCTTATAGAATCTCACGTGCCTGGTATTAACATTGTAAAACAAGAAACATCAGGAATTAGTTAATAAAGAAAAGGTACTACATATGACTTTTAATCTCTTGGCAGATAAAGGTTATGGAAAAAAAAAAAAGTAAAATCAATCTTGTGACAGGTAGAAATTGCATGTTACGTACTCTACTGCCATGTGTCCCTCACCATTTTCAGTACTGTGCTACAACGGGATGCGCGGTAGGGTGTGCGGCAGCCCTTTGCCGCCAGCCGTTTCTTAGTTTTAACTCAAGGTTAACAAAAGCATCCTAAGCAAAACAGATCCTCTCCAGGTGAAGAGGGAGGAGAAGAGATCTTGGAATGCCCCCTACCACTACTGGACATCAGCTTGAGTGGTCAAAGTTATGAGCAACACTTCTGGCAATTCAGTGCACAGCAGCGAACGGCAACAACCACCACACGCAGGAAACACTATTAACATAAAAAGTTACACTGCTACATCAGAGGCTTACATAAAACAACTTCTTACTTGTTCTAGGGCAGGCAGACAAAAATCACATAAACAGACTTTTTTTGCACAGCAGGAGTGGATTAAAAATTTTGGGTAACCAGAAGCTACACGCAAGTGTTTATTTTAATTTATTCAGTGCTACGGACAAGGACAAATATTGAGGAATGCAGTTCATCTTGGAAAAATAGGTAAACATCTCTCAGTTTAGTACTACCCCTTAGAAGTTACGCGTTAATTTTGGTCTAAACAAACCTTTCGCACCTAGAGTAATAAAACAGAGAAAAAGACAAGCCTCTTACCTCAGCTTAGATGCCACGGGTTCTGACAATGGTCTGCAACTCCTGTGAACATTCTTCTATCGCCTGTAAAAAAAAAATAAAAAACATTTTTACTGATTTAGGAAGAGACTGATTTTACACTGTTTATTAAGGGCATTGCCTCCCCACCTCCCACAAAAAAAAAAAGTGACATTTCATGCCCAGTATCAATCCCAATTCCATTTAAAAATAAGTAGTCCATTCCAAGTCCGGCAGCATTAGCACCCTTTAGCATTAGGACATTTGGTAGAAAATGCTAAAAAACCCCACATCCCTCAGCTGAACCACTTTGAAAACAGACTGAATCAGATTGCTTTCCAGATACTTCCACTATTTAAATATTTCTCCAGTCGATGAAGTAGTTTACGTAAACAAACTACTATCTAGTTATATCAGCATAAACAAAGGAAGAAAGCATGGTAATCTAATTAACACTAACCAGGATATGGTTATGGAAAAGGCATCTCAACTAACTTGTTGGCACTAAAATAAAATTGCTTGATGTGGTTAGAATTTTGTGTGGATAAAATAGACCTGGTACTTCCTGAAATGCTGACTGAGAATCTCAAATGAAAAAGTCAATACATGTCATGTGCTAATCAAATTAAAAGCTGATTAACTGACAAATACCAGTTCAAAGTCTAAGCAGAAAATCCTCATTAGGGGAGTAGAGTTTTTAATGGGTTCCTGCAGGCTCTACACGTTTTTAATTATTTATTTTTTTATAATAAGCCACCTGATGCTAAAAGAAAAAAACAAAAACCAGTACAATCTGGAGACTGAAAAAATGGCAAGAAAGAAGCAGAGCATGCCATGGATGCACAAGAACAAATACCAGTGGAATTCAGTGCAACATGCACTTTAACAACACATAAAAGTAAACGCAGGCAAGCATTTTGGCAGACAGAATGCAGAGAGGAGGATTCTTTCTCAGTTACTGCATGACAGGACAGCAGTTTAGGTCTGACATGTTTAGGTCTTCCTTGTTGGATGTATTTTTGTCTTCTTAAACAAGATCAACTTCGGCTCTTGAAGACATTGATAAGTAGTTATATATATACACGGGTGTGTACATGCAAACTCATCTAAATGCATATACATCTATATAAAAATGGATGTTCTTCCCTGGGGCAATGAATATGCAAGGAGAAAGCATGCTATTTACACAACCGGATTAACATGTTGCCATGGAGATTTGATTTTTTTTTTTTTTTAATGGATCCGAGTTCCTCACCTTAGTGAGGAATGAAATGAAACAGCCCCGTGTCGTAACACTCCAGTCAAAGTGCTAGTAGCAGTGACAAGCAGCAACTCCTTCTATTCAACAAGTATGTTCCTGAGGGCTGGGAAATTTTACGTACAGAAAGATACAACAGTCAGTTGAAGATAAGTAAAACTCTCTCTAAGTCAAAATTCTAGTACGTAATCCTCAAGATACTACTGTAATTCCAACATTATTCTTCTCTCTTACTACTGAACTTCTCAAACTGACGATTTTAAAGAAAAGGGCCACGCTCAACATTTTAAGCATCTCCAAAACCACCATTTACAGAACTAAGGGAACCAAGTAAAACCACAACCTACGTGCAACTCTGAGACCAACTGCCAGCAGAATGGTTAGAGTGAATAAGAAGCAACATGAATGCACCCTGTTTCCCTCATCAGGCTCAGGGAAATTGTTCTACACATGCTTTTTCAGCACCATATTTTTTTAAAAAAATAAAAATTCCAGTCATCTGATAAAACACTCGCTAGCAGAGAGACTACTAAATTCATAAAGCAAAAAGTAATTTTTTAGTTCATGATAGTCAGTAGTCTGGCGTAAGAACTTTTCCCAAGGGTAACGATTGTCTTTCCTCAAACAGACAGGTTCATAAGAAGTAAATCATATCAGTCTTCGAGCACAACCTACTATCTGCTTCACAAGCACAGTTCCCAGGAATTAGTTTAGTCAGATATATAGGCTAAATAAATTGGCAGGGAGGGTCGGGGTGGGTGTATCTCAGAAGGTAATTCGGAGTATAAGGTGATTCGCAGAAGTGAGATGTGGTACAATTTCACACTGGATGTAACCCAGTGCCCTTGCTAACTGCTCTCAAAAACTAGACTCTCATTCTCATCCCCTGCCTTCAACTACTTGTTTACAGCCCTCCCCCCCCCGGCCTCCTAAGCATGCTGATCAGACACTAAAAACAACCCCAAGTATCAAAACAGCCCCCATCACCCTTCTAGTTAAGAGCACATTAAAGTCGTCTTTCTCGAGTTCTTTATGGACCCAAAGTCACATAGACATCTGTAACTACCTTTTTTGACAAGCAAGGACTGGGTTTGAAATCTACCACGTTCAAATGAATGACAAGATTCAAACTTGATATTAAGCAGCACATACATCTCACATATAGCTAATTAGTGTTCATATTTAATATTCCAGCATCTCCTGCGGTAAATTATTCCCTGGAACCAAGAAGCAATTATCACAAAGTTATTGGGTTATCAGACTTCTAATGATGTTATAATCGCTTTCATTATACAATTGATTCATCACAAATGCTCATATTACAAATATTATTGACCTCCTGCCACTCCTATAATGCAATTAAAGCTGCAGTTCAGCTTAACGCAGTGCCCTCCTGTGCTGCTGAAGATATCCCAAAAGCCACAAAGTATCTGCAGAGTCGTTTTTTGGCTCTGCAGCAGGATGAGACCTAGGGCAGACATTACTTTGCCACCTATTCCCTGAAATCTTACTTTCTCTTTTTTTTTTTTTTTAATGTTTCAACACCCTACTCTGCTTCATCAAGTTGTGCTTCGTTTACCCCAACTACATCACATTTACTTTCAAGTACAAAACATGTTTCCTATTCTGCAGTTTTGCTTTGTATGCTTGCTACACTTGCACCAAAAATCAGATGAGTTTTTGCTTTTCTTTACCTGGTATTTTTCTTCTTGATGAAGTGACAGCCCAGTTAATTAACTTTCCACTTTTTCTCTGATCACTGAACTTTGCTTTTTAGCACAATTTTTCCCATTCATTCTCTGTGGAGATTTTGCTGAATCTATCCGAAAGTTCAGGAGAACAGACAGAAGGAACTGCAACCACATCATCAGTATTTTTGCAGCCCTCCCATCCACATCCACTAAGCTCGGTAGATTTGGTATGGCATCCTTACCTTCAACAAGCCGTTGTTTTGAAATAACATGACAGCTTTGTGAGTAACCCTTTGAAAATGAGAGCCCTAAAAATCTAGTATTGTTAATACATTTATTCAAAGTTGCTACTTTCATAAAAATCTACACTAGATCCATCTTTTCTTTGTTTTTCTTACCTCACAAGCTTTGAAGTTTGAGGCTGAAGTGCCTGCTGGCAACAGGGGGTTAATAGAGTTCACATATTGACTTCTGAAAGTCCGTGAGACCATTAATCTGTCCAACTGCCTACGCATCTCCTGCATCTTAGAGATGACCACATGTTAAAAGCCACAGAGGATTAAAACCACAAGATGAGGGAATTCCTGCCCTCCCCTCCCTGCCAGGACTTAACATCCTCTAGGACTAATCAACCTGTTTAAGCATTAGGGAACTAAGGGAGAAAGAGGTCCAAAATAATAGAAATTCTGCAGTGTGACAGTTAAAGCGTATCTTTTGAGTTCATAAAAAGCAAAGATAACACAAAGGATAAGTAATACTAAAAAAGACCCCTAAAATACACAAACCGTTAAAAAATCTAGAGGGAAATCTTGGTCAAAAGAAGTAAAAAAAACCCCACTATTATAGGTTCTTGGCATTCCTGTAATTTAAATTACTGAATTACTAAAGAGGAAAGGAAAGAAAAAACCCCCCAAAATTATGAAACATAAACTACTGCATCACTTTTAGATTACTAAGTGCTAACTCAAGTATCTCTAAATAATTAGTTTGTGTTAACTAAAAAAAAACCCACACTTCATTTTTTCTCAAAATAATTCCCTTTTGGCAACCACCTCTTGGAAAATCTGAAGTGTCAAACCCAGGTGAAACACGAGAGCCCAGGGACAGAGCTGTGTGTGCCATTCCCTCAAAGCCTGTGGAACTCAGCGGTTGATGGAGATTCCCAAGAACCACAGATCTCATGACTCAAAATACAATGCAGTACCATGAAGGAGAAACAGCAAGCTAGCGGAAAAAAAAAAAAAAAGAAAAAAATTAATGCTACAACTATCTCTGGAAAGAAAAAAAACAACCAAAAAACCATGCCTTTGTATTTTGACGTAATTACTTCCAACGTAACTAGCTCTATACTTCTTAAACTGGGTCTTTGAAGAACTCCTAAAAGCACAACCAGGAATTACTCCAGCTCTAATTGCTTTTCAAAATAGGGGTTTGCCCTCAGATTTCATAGTTTTAATGCATTTTAAAACTGCAAATGCAGTATACAGCTGTGCTGTCTTGCATCGCACATAAGGAGGTATGACTATCCGTCCCTGAACGACTCCTGTGTTTGTCTAAGTCATCCATCTTTTGTTCTCTTTTTGATTTAGTTACTAACACCATTACAAGAGACTGTAATTTTTCCTCCTTCATATTTTGAAATGAAATACCCTGGGTTTAACTCTTGATTTCTTACTGATTAGTGTGGTTATAACAACGCTGACAGCCACAACACAGACACGGGACCTGTGCTTTGCAGCTCCCTGGAACTGTACTAGGAGAAAAAAAAAAAAAACAAACTCTTTGTAGTCTTACAGTTTACTCTTCAAGATTCAAATTGTATAGATTTGGGGGGGTTTGATAGTATATTGTCACCCAACAAAGAGCCTTCTACTGAACTCCCCCCTCCCATGAGTAAGTGTGCACGTTAGCTGTGCCTCATATTATACAGACTGGAGTTTCTGTACAGTTTCACAATTTATATGTATATACTTAAAAAAACAGGAATACTGGCTTTCAAGTGAATATTCCATATGCCTTTAAAATCCTAAGTATGAGCAATTAACAGGAGAATATAAATCTTCCACAGTTGGAAAAATGAATAATGCATCTTCTAACTAATGGACTGCAAATGCTATAAAAACCTCAGGCTTATAGGAGTGTTCTCCTCCCTGCTCCCCCAGTGCTTTCCAGATAAATATCTAATCATTTGAAACTATAACTTCAATACATGATTAATCTCCAGATATTGCTGTAAGTAGATATTGAGATATTCCTACTAAAATATCTCCAATGTCTGTACAACCCATTTAAACTTTATTCTTTTTCTGTATTTTAAGAAGTGCATTTTTAAAGTCTACTGTAAAAGATCAAGACGTGTTCTTATGTAAAAATTTTAAATCACCAGAGTTTAAATCCATTAGCAATTTCTTTGGACTCGACATGAGTTCCATAGAACCAATATGCACCTGTTGTACATACCACAAAGTCGTCATAAATATAATCTGAAAGCTGAATAAAATACTTCCAGACACAGCAGAATTTTAACTGATAGTAGTTATAAAACCAGTTTCTATTTGGCAATTCCATTCAAAAAGTATGAAGAAATTAGAGAATAGGTAACAGTGTAAAAAATTCTAAAATGAAGGATTATTAACTTCCATATGGTCCATCCTCCTAGCTTTTTATTAACACATCTGTGAATAAGCAAGCCACGCTGCTGACCACAATGAGGTTTCTCAGTTTTGAAAAGAAAAAAAAACCAAACCCCAAGCCTAAGAAATGCAAGTTGCATTCCCAGTCTGTCGACATATTGAACCTATTGTCCCCAAATGGTTACAGTAACCTTTTGGGTTAAATACGAGAAATCAATATATGCTTTTTTTTGTAAGGTAGACCACTTGAATGTGTTAGAGAGCGTTTTGGTTAACGGTGAGCTAACCAATGAAAGTTTGAGTAGAACTTACTTAGGTGAATATCTAACAGCAACAGCATTCTGAGTAAAAGGAGTCTTCTATTGCTCATCGACCTTTCAAATATTTACGTGTTTATAGATAAACAGTATAGAAAATAAGGTGCCTCAAAAATGCTTAGGAGGAAAGATTTCCTAGTTTGCACCTGCTGACTGTGCCAGGCTTCGGCTACAACCAGAAAGTGAAAAGCTTCTGCTGAAGTGAACCTGTGGTTTTCTCTAACAAATTTCTGGTGACATGTCAGAAGAAAAAACTCAGCAAAAGGCAAAGAAAATTGGGTACTCCGATCTTACTGTAAGCTGATCGATGCTCAAAAATGATCCAGTTTTGTATACAGTACATCTCAAACTTCAAAAAAAAAAAATCAGCATTTGGTTGACTGTGCCCTTTGATGCTAGAATTGTGCGCCATCTCTCCAGACTGCGATTGTTCAGACCTTTCACCAGGGTCCAGTATGAAGTGCCTCTGAATTCATTTTATTAACGAAGACTGCTGCTGGGCCGGATGCAGTGAAGAAGGATAAGTGAAACATTCATGGCAGAAAATGGTTTTAAGAAGAGGACTTAAAGATTTAAAACTAACACCAACACCTCGAAGTTGGAGCTACAAACAGGTGGCGATACGAAGCTTAACTGCTAAACAATAGCAGAATTAAGTAATTGAATTTATTACAACGGACTGCAGTACAAGAACTGCTTAGTACGATGGGTTGTTCAGTCCCTGGAATAGCTTTATGAGGTTTATCATCCTGAACACATTGGTTGGAACTTGGTACATCTTCCTTTTCCATATACATGGATTTAGCTTTTGAGGTGAAAACCAGCACTTACATTTACCATGTTAAAAAAAAGTAATAAAAAATACTGTTGGCACAAACACAGATCACCTCTAGTATTTACAGACACAGTTTAGCAAGAGGCATTTTGCTGAAAAACTACTTGGTTAATATTGTACTCGTTCACACTTTGACTTCTTTTAAGAAGAGGCTAGCCAGCTATCCAAGAGTACTTGAAACAGAGAGAAAGAGGAAACAATAATTTTCTACGGCTGATATTACACTGGACTCCCTTGAAAAAGCATTTAGTACTGTTTTTAATCTCAGGAAACAAGTATGTCTGCAAATAAATCTTTTGCATATACAGTGAAGCGAGCTTGTTTTGCTTTTGCAAAGGAAACGTGATCAGCATTGTAAGAAAACAGGAATATTGTACCAGTTACAACTTACATGAAGTCCGACTGCTTGACTCAGTGCTATAGCTCCTGCATTCTTAGCAAGCCAGTTAGAGATGTGCAATGACACTCATGAGAAACGCGACTGGTGGTTCCCTGAGTTTTAATAAATTAATCACGTCAGTGGCTTCTTTTTTCCCCCTACTGTGTGCCTTCTGTGACATTTATCACATCAATTATTGTTTTTAAAAAGACTACATCTGTTAAATGTCAAAATAAAGCAAAACCAGTAAGTACTTAATTTCTTTGTCATTATAAGATCGCTTATTTTGTAATACAAATATTTTTATTGCATACCAACCATTAAGGTCAGCTATTACTGTATGAAATTCATAGTGGTGACGTGGGCTGGAATGATACCACATGATGCACTGCTCACTATTTAAAAAAAAAATATTTGGCACTGACCCCTAAAAATGCATTATTTCAGGTAAAACAAACATACTCAATCATAATGCTTACTCCAAAGGTTTGGGGTTTTTTCCACAGGCACTGGCTGCAAAATACTAAAACTGAAGTAGATGGCCAATGAGATCATGAGGGGAGGGAGAAATCAACTGATTAAAATTATTTTCTCCAACATAATTAAAGTAGTCCGATTTTTTAGGTTAGCTGTACTAAGTTTAAGCTATAGTAGTCTTAACAACACCAAGCCATTAAGTGCATCTGCCAATTTAAAGAAAGCTTAGATGGCAACATGGCAAGTCATCCGTTTGTCACGATACACGTGACATTTCCTCTGATCAGATGGAAGAAAGACAACAAAAGCAGTCAGTACGCCCAGCAATTCGAAGCCTTGCCAAAGGCAAGTGTCAAGTTCGCCAGGCAGAAATGAAGTGATAGTAAGTGTTAAGCCAGTTCATCCACATCATCCATTCTCTTAAAAGCCAGATCCCTTAAGACAGTCTTAGCCTACCCTAGTACACCCGATGCCATCTGTGAAAAGTACACCGCAAAGGCAGGCAACCAGCTCCTTCACAACAGAGGACATAGCTACTGAACGCAATAGCACAAAACCAAACATCTTCCTACTACCTGAATCAGCTCCAGCAAGGGATGTGGCAAAATCCCAGGGATAGAACAACTTAGCGTGATATGTCAAATACAGGTGGGACTCGGCTTCTTCAGAAGGAAACGTGCACACACTCGTGTGTGCTCCACCGAAGCTGCAGAAAGGTCTCTGGTTTTCCCAGTGAATTCATTCTTTGTTCTCCCCAGTTAAAGGGAAAGGATTCCGGATTAAGGAAGACTGGTAATAGACTGCAGCGGGAGATTGCTTTTGAAACCTAAAACCCAGGCTCCAGTGTCTACCACCAGCTAGAAAAGATTAACAACAGGCCTCAGAAACCTGCTGTTCCCTTTGGCTACATATAAGTGCACTAACTCAAAGTACAGCACGTCCTTTACGGATCTGCAGCAAGATCTCCTTCTGCAATGAGAAGCCTGAAAGCGCTCCCCGTACTGCTGCACAAGAGAAACTGCAGTGTTGGGAGGCAATGCTGCTTTGTGCTTCTGCTGCTCAAATATCAGTGCTGGAAAAGCACATTTGTGAGAATGAATAACTGAAGAAGTGTAATGGCAAGGACTTGCTCCAGTGCCAGCACTGAAATGCAGCCAGCACTGCCCTTGAAGCCTGTAAATGGTTCCAGAAATAATGACAAAAGCCAGATGATGCTGCTCAGCCACACAGAAAACCAACTTGCAGTGTTTGCTGACAGCAGTCTAGACATAGATGACTGGTTTGACAAAAAGAATGTCATTTACCTGACAAGACCCCCTGATGACTCCAGATACCATGACATCTTAACCACAGCGATAGGAAAGTTTAGATACAGCACAGTTACAAGGTAACAAAAAGGACAGTTGTCTCTTTGCCCGACTCAAAATTTACACTGGACGTTTCTGGGGCTGCCGGAGATGAGACTGAATGGTCAAAACTGGACACATCACATCCTTGAAGGGGCAATTCTGGAGTCCGAGCTCTAGACACACTTTATCTGTGACTTGAATGACTTGCGCACATCATTTATCTCATGGCCAGGGTATTAGAGAGTGTAGGAAGTAGGTGATCAAGTGCAACCACTGCAATCAGCACACAATCAAGCCTTGGTCCAGGTAGGTAGAGAGAAAACCCCACAAAACATTTGCTGCTCTGCTGCAAGACAGTTTGAGAAGCAGAATGCTCCATTTCTAAAAACTCCGAAATCGCATCCTCCACATCTTACAAGTATATGCAGCCCGCAGAAAGGAGGAAGACACACGCACTGGGGGGTAAGAGAAAGAGACCACAAAAGAGAAAAAACCCAACCTTTCTAGTCTGAAGTAATTAGGCACAAATATACTCATCATTAGACTGAACATGCAGACGCACAAAGAAAAATTGTACTCCTTAAAACAACACGCAGATGCCATAAAATGCATTCACCACTCCAGAAGAATATTTCTGCAGCCCCCTGGTTAACAAATGTGGACTACTGCTGAGATGTATCATTTAGCTATCTTTTTGAGCTGTGCTACCTTGGGTGGTTAATTGGATAGTGCCATGGCATAATTGCACGCAACTGTTCAGTGTAAAATCCTCAGTTACTAGAATGAAAAAGTTTTAGAAAAGCAAAGAAAAACTCTGATAATTGTTTTCAAATATGCTGACAACATGTTTTTGCTTCTACTCCATTGAGCAGACTTCTGCCTTTCTTCTGGGTAAAGCTGAGGAAGGCCAACAAGGTGGATATCCCGTTGGGAGTTTGCTATAAACGACCCAACCAGGGTGAAGAGGTTGATGAATTGTTCTACAGACAACTGGCAGGACCCACAAAAATCGCAAGCCCTTGTTCTTGTGGGGGACCTCAACTTACCGGACATCTGCTGGAAATACAAC
>JAAGNO010009372.1:9638-38012 GCA_033439905.1 Ceryle rudis | reverse complement strand
CATACCTGTAAATTTTTATATTTTAAAGCCTCATTTAATAATGATCTCTGGAGCTGGCCTGGAGGCTCAGTGTTTTATTAGTTTAGTATTAGGCTTCTTAGGTGAAAACTTAGTTTTTTCCAAAAAAAATGTTTTTAATTAAATTTGAATTATTTTTGAAATTGCAACATAGCTTGCAAATGGGGTTTGCCCAGTTCTTGCATCCACAGAAATACAGGACAGCTTGATGAGCCTGTTTCTGTGAGAACTGACTGTTGAAGGAATAACGATGAACAATGTTCTGAAGGAACTGTCTCTGTCCATGAGCATTTCTAAAATGTGTATCTGTACTGCATCACCAAGATTTGAGCTTCAGAGTTATGCTGTAAATTTGTGTGGAAATACAACAATTGTAGTTTTTTTCCTTCCATGAATGAGTTACGTGAGTATTGGTGTGGGTTTTTTTTTTTTTTTTTAGTTTACAAAGAGAACTGTAGCAAAGCTATTGAAAGAGGAAGCATAACATCTAAATGATGATAGAATGTAAAGAAAAGAGCCATGCTAAGTGTCACTGTTCCTATACATTATCCATGTTTTTCAAAATAACAACTTTCTGATGCCATTTCTTTATAACTAATGAAGCCCAGTTGTGTAATCACAAAATTACAGTGCAGTGTGCTGTTGGGCATCAAAGTACCGTGCTTTTAATTGAAAATATTGAAAATACTGAAAAAAAAAAGAAAAAATTGAAAATTGGTACGTCACTTTCATGAAGCTCCCACTGATCTGTCTTTCTGAACTGCTGTACCTGAAGGGGAAGCATTTAAAGTAATAGTTGAGGGGTTTTTTTGGTAGCTTGATAGTCGCACATTGGTCTCTAGAAAAGCAATGTTCTGATTGTGTATTGAATTTTTTGGGGGGAGTTGACACAACCTGCTCAGGTTCTGCACTGATGGAATACACCAGTGCGATAAAATCTGTGCAGCCATTGATCTAGGGGGAAGTAATCACAAGATACGTAAACATAAACCTTATGTTCTGGCTCATTTATTATCCTTGCGATGAATAATGGTGGAAAACCGTGCGGTAATTAATGGACTGGCTTCATGGAATGACTCCTGTTTATCATGTGGTTGTTGCTCTTCTTACAGTTTTGATGACAAGTATATTTATTGCAGTATGAGGAGGTAGCTAATTAATATGGATGTTAGCAAGACTTTGTGGGAATGCTCTAAAAAATTTGATTGTGTAAAAATTTTCTCACTCTCACCCTCCACTTTTATCAGTTCTAGATATTGAAAAGCCAAGTCAACGTTTAATGCCACATTATTGCTCAAGTGCAGTACTAGTTAACCCATATAAGTGTCATTTAAAAGAAACAGGTTGGTATTATTATGAGCTTCTGGAAAATCTGCTGCAATCCTTGCATGCTGTTGTTAGGAGTCAGTCTTGTGGAAGCCAGTCGCAAAGGCTTAGAGCTGCCAGAGCTGCTCATTGTCCCAGTTCTGGAAGGAGTGGGGACGAAAGGGTGGGTAGTTGTTGGACTGTGGGGAACTTCTGCTGTTGCCAGTGATAAGTTGATCATAAAAATCAAATGTTGTCAGCGTGTTATGTAGTGACAGGCTTTTTAATATAAGTAGATGTATTAAAGTTGTGGGGTTTTTTTTATTTTTTTTTTTTTCAGGAATCTAAACTTGAGTTATATGATGGATTCTTTCATTAATACGTAAATACAACATATTTCCAAAACTACTTGCATAAAAATACCTGGCAAGCTATGGAGTGATAATTAAGAATTATTTGCTTGCAAAATAGGTTAGCATTAATTATTGTCTTGCTTTTGGTATCATTTATTTATGGTTTCTTTGGTTTACTGGTCAAGTAATGATAACTCTGGCCTGCGTGTGACACATTTTCTGTTTTAAAACAGGAAGGTTAGAGCTCTACCTTCATTTTCAAGTAAGGGAATGATCTCAGCTCATTAGTTTGATGGATTTCTTCCCCCTTAGCCCCAGTGAGCAGTTTCAGATATCCTAATGGTAAGTAAGACAGGAGGGAAGAGTGGACTTTCTTTGGTGTTAACCAGCTAGTTTTGTCCCCCTTTTATTTATTTTGCCTTTTTTTTTTTTTCCCCCCTGTCTCCAGTACATATATATATATATTTGTTCCTCTTGGTGCCTACTATGACTTCACTAGTTAAGAGAGACTGAAGCAAGTCCAGTAGTGTTATCTTTCTTTCTTTGCTTGTGTAGTAGTTGTTGGAAAGTACTTTCCGGACTGATCTTAGGTTTTCTCTTTCAGTTTCTGTCAGGCTGTTGAGTGGTCAAAGTGTTCAGCAAAAGTTTCCTGAAAGCAGAGGTCCAGCTCTGACTGCCAGGGAAGCAGATCAGGACCTGGTGATTTACAAAGGGTCAATACCTACCTAATAGCTGAGTCATTCTCCTGATGCATAGTCAATTTAAACCTTTGACCTGAGGTCTGTAAGCAGAGCCCTGTGAAGGTCTTTTGACAGGTTCTCATGACTCCTGTCAGATGGAGGCAACCTGATCTGATCTGGAAATATAACCTGAGCTATATTATGTGCTGTAAGTACAGATGAGTATGCATGGTACTTGAATGGGGGTGTAAGGTGAGTAAAATCTTTTTTTAGGAGTGTCAACAAAGTGGACATCAAAGGACAAGACACCTGTTACTCTTCTCACAGTTGACACCACTTGGTGCTTCGTGCTGTGACTTTGTCAAGGAAAAAACCAACAAAACAAAACAGAATCAAATGAGAATGGGAGAAATCCTTAGTTATGGCTCACTTGATGGAAGGTGAACTTTCAACACAGGACCTGCTTGCATGCTCCTTCCTGTTTTGACACTGTTGTTGACCCTGAGACACATGGACTTGTGACTCAGGCTTACTTGAAAGATTGTCCATGTGTTTCAGGCTTACTTGAAAAAAACCTCTTTTCTTGGAAGCTTCACCTGCCAGAAGAGACTTGAAATAGCTTTACACAAAATTGTCTCTCCTTACCAGACTGAAAACTGCGGTCCTCTTGTTTCAAAATAATAAACCTACTGTTTCTTTATGCAGGGGTAGTGAAAATTAACAATTATGATCTGTGCTCTGAAGAATATAAATAGTTCCTCTTCTCCAGGGAAAAGTACATAAATCAGTGCCAAATCTTGCTAAATTAAAAAAACAAATAACCTATTTCATTTTGGCAGGGTTGGTAATTTTCTGATCCTTGGCTTCAGGGCCGACATATTTTTCTAGGTCTACATAGAAAGATGTTCATGTCATTTCTGCCTCTACAGTAAATAAAAAGCTGGATCAGCTCTCCTCTGTTGTCTCTGTAATGAGTTCCAACTGGAGTACTATCCCTCCATGCTTGGCAGCTTAGGCAGCTTTTCAGTGGAGCATTTTCTGTTTTTAGAAAGAAAGATTTTTAACCTCTTCCTTGCCCAGAAAGGTACAGACATTGTAACATAAGAGATTACCTTTAAAATAGAAACTACTTCAAAATTTTGAGATTTAGTAAGTTTATCCAGAGGAGTCCTTTGCAGTCTCGCATGTCTTATTTCTTGTTTGGGGAATCAAGAATATACTTTATTTTTATTCTTCATAGTCAGATACAGCCTAGGACTATTGAGTTGCTGTCTCTTATCAGCTACTTCTATATGACATAAATTTATTTATTTTTTAAATACTTTGCTCACTGGTCTTTCTTTAAGTTTTTCGACATTGAAATACTAAAGCCTGCAAAAACTTTGTAAAATAATTTGACTTGTCAGTTTGCCACTGACCAAGGAAAGAAGCTCAATGATAATGAAGTTTCAACCGAAGGCTCTATATGGCTTTGTACACTCAAGCAATACCGAAAAGGTAAAAGTGTCTTAGAGCAGAAATGTGATCTTTACCAGTGTCCCTAGGAAATACATGATTAAGGAAGAATGATCCCTTTCCACTGTCCCTCACTAAGATCTGTGAAGAGCTTTCTTTACCTTCTCATTTTGCCCATCATCAGGTTCTCATTGTGGATGAATTACATCTGCCCCATCAGTGTGCCATTCTACAGCTATGAATGCCCTTCCTTGGCACATGTGGAAGACTCAGCAAAGTGCTGAGCGCTTTGGCCAACACTGAGAAAGCTCTTGCTTTTAATTTCAAATGAAGCCAAATTCATATGCTTAAACTGGAATGCATGTTTCAGTGTGTGCATAGCATAGGGCCACGGTACTCGTGTCTGCAAATGTAATGTCTGTATGTAGCATTTATTTTGGCTCATGGAAATAAACTCAGGTTCTGGGAATTCAGCTGTTGCTTCTTATGTGATGATGTCCTGCCATGTGGCCAGTGACCTGCCTGGAGGCAGCTCATTTACTGGAAGTACTCAAGGAATCAATCCTGAGTTTCATCCAGAGACTACCTACTAAGAACACTAATACTTCTGTCACACCATGGATAGTACTGATCTTGTGTGAGTACATTTCTGTGAGGAGTAGGATTAATAATTAATGTATGTTCCCTCCATGTAAAATAGGGTAATCTCTGACAGATGGTGGTTTTTAACAAGAACACTGCAGCAATTCAGATCAGGCTAAGCATGTTTTATCTGTGCCTCATAACTAAAAGACACTCACATGGATGTATGTAAAATCTGCATGGCTTCCTTGCAGTCTATTACTAGTTTTAGATCATGGGCATACAGGATTTTTGAGAGGTTGTAGTAGTAGTGGGTTATGTCGAACTTCATAACATGATAGAAATGGTCTACCGTTTGCTATGAGGGGTGCCTATCTGTAGGTGAACAGTTGAGAGGAAAAACAAATTACTACTAAGAGTAGCAACTTACTAAAAAATAGAAGGCTATGAAACAGGATTTTGTACCAGCTTTACTATTACAGATTAATATAAACATACAATAGTTGTTTGGTTTATTTTTTGGTTTGGTTTTGGTTTGGTTTTTTTTCATTCCTTAAATAGCTTCTTTAGTCCTGATTAGGAAACAAGATGCTTAATCAGGTCTTATTTCTGTCTTACTAAGGCATACTCACCTAAAAGATACAGGTCAAGTTGGGCACACATCCGTACAGTCAAGCTGCATTGGCCTTCAAGGGAGGATCATCTGTCTCCTCCTGAAAGCTGCAGAGGTATATTAATGAATGATGGAATGGTTAATGTGCTATCAGGAGCTTGTCCAACATCAGCATCAGGTTATGTGCTAGGAGGACTGCCTGATGTGGATATTTAGATTCTTTGATTGTATGTAACAAAGTGCTAAAAAAGCATGCACCATGGCATACTTGTGATGGATGGGTGTCATTGCTTAAATGAAGGCTTTGAATCACAAATCTATGTGCAAGTAGCTATTTTCCTCCATTTGTAAAATACTATGCTAACTATTTCTCAGAATGAGTAATGTACCATATATAGCACCAAAACAGTGTCTAAAAGTGTTTCATATTATGCTAAGTAGAAATAGATACATCTATTGAATACAGCATCTAGTTTGCATTGTTGGAAGTATCCATTTGGACCTTTTTCCTCTGGAAAAGTGATTTAGAAATACTGTACATCTGTTCAACAGAATAGAAGTATTTTTCAAATTTATTGAAAAGTATAGAATATTTTTCAAAGAAATGGACTGATTATTTAATAAATTTTTATATTGAGAAGGCTATTGCCATGTGAGAATATCTTCTAGATTACCAGGTCAGACAACGTACCTGGTTGTTATGCAACACTCGAGGTGGTTATTAAAGTCACTTAAGAGTTGCTCCTGTAAGTCCCTAAAGTCTGAGAACACCTAAAGGCTGCCAGAGTACTTAGGCTGCTCTACAATTAAAGAGCTTCTGCAGTAGGTTTCCAAACAGGGAGTCTTCCTGTTCCACATCAGTTCAGTCCCTTCAGATTAACCAAGCCAGATATACAGAAGGAGCTAGTAACTATCTGATACTCCAAGCTAATTGCTTAGAGGTCTAGCAAGTATGTTTAGCATATTAAATATGTGAGATCAAATTCCTGCTCTTTTTATTTTTTGAATAAACACTTCAAATGAAACTAGATCAATAACTCTGGCTGTGTAACTTATTTTATCTCCTTCAAAGGGAAAACGAGATGTAGTTTTGTGTTCTCTGAGTTTTGAATACACACATCTTCTAACACCTTCTTTTACATCATAATTTCAGTATTAGCATTAAATCTTCAAAATAATTCCTCTGCATGCCGTACATGGCCCTGGACCACAAGAGGGAGAGATTGTATGACAGGAGCCATCTTAATGTCATCTGTTTTAGATGCTGCTGTGGAGATTTGCATTGAAGGCAGCCTGAAGAATGGCTGGGAGATGTGTGTACTGCTTCCTACTCTTGACGTCATTGGAATGAATCTCTCTAAGGCGTAATAATTGCTATTACATGTATATATTATTAGTTTGTAGTACGTGTTACGTATGTATTTGTATAATAAGCTGTTATCTTGGTGGATCTACTGGGCAGAGGCTAAAAGTGGAGTCTGCAATGAAGATTGAGGGCTGTAGCAGAGATCTTTAGACATGCCAAGAAATGAGTGAAAGCGAAACACAGTGCTGTAAAGCAGTGTTTCCAAAGGGAGAGGTATGTATTTCCCCCTCAAATAAGCTGAAGTATGATAATGCGGCACTGTACAAATATGAGATAATCTTTACTTTTTTTCATGTATAATACCTGTTTAGCTATCTTGAGTTACGCAGAGTACCCCATAGAGATCAATGGGCGATTGACTACAGATTGACAATTGTGAGCTTTATCTATTGTGTGCATAGACTGAGATCAAGAGTAGAAGTTGGGTCTTCTCTGCAGAATGTTTCATAAGTGTGCTCTACCTCTGAGAAATTGCTCTCACCCACTAGAAAATATTTTCAAAACTTCATACCCACAGGGTCAGATTTCTGTGAAACAGTTGTCTGAAATCTGTTTTCTTTTTCCTGTAGAGTAGATTGACTTGTAATAGTATATAAAAAAAATAAATTAGTGTTCGGGGTTATGTCAGTAAATGGCATTAGTGTTATACCTTTCAGCTTTCAAATTCAGGTTAGTTATTGCAACACCATGGGAATGCTCAGTGTTTCCTGTAGAGTTATGAACAGACTAACAGCAGTTTACTGTAAGAACATGGAAGATTTTGTTCTTGCTGCACTGGTATGCATCAAGATTATTAAATATTATGAGACATGATAGGCTGTGCTATTAATGACGTGGATCCTGGGATACATACTGAAGTTACCAGCCTTGCACTCTGCTTGTTTTTATTTCATAGCATTCTGGCATTATGAAATTAAGGGAAAACTAAGTGATTTTCCATTTTTGTTACTCTAGCTATTCCTGAGCGCAAAGGTGATGAAGTTATTTGTCTCATGGACCTGTACTTGGATGTTAGAGCTTTGGAAAGGATTTGTGTAACTGCATAATAACAAACGAAAGCCCAGGAGTGATGATACTGCTTTTTATTTTTTCTTCCTCTCTGCCACTGCCATGTAGTTTGACAGCATTGCCTTTTGTTTCCATGCAAATTGGATGGGAATTTAATCTGGAAAACTGATCGTTACTATTATACCGTTCTACAAAATTCCCAATGAGTACATGTCTATTATTTTAAGCTTTTTCTTGATCGATCTGGTGATTGCAATATAGCACGGCATGGTGTTCACATTGGAAGGGCTGCAGTGCTTTGTCTGTGCTAATACTGCTCTATTTGCAATGCTATAACTTGCTTTGTGTAAGTTTGTTAACTCTCATCTCGTGACTGGGATGTACTTTCAAGCAAGGATAAACTGTTGGTCCTCTGTTCTGAGGTTGGACTGGAAAAGGGCAGACAGGTTTCTGTAGTGTCCAATGTATGTTTGTTTGTTGGGTTCTAGCACCAATTTTTTCTCAGTCGTATATAATTTTTCACTTAGAGTTTGTAGACCCACAAAGAAGCAAATAAGGTGATAAAAATTAGTTCATTCAATAAATATATTTTCTGCTTCTTAGTTGTGGTTTAAAAAAATATCCCTGTTAAAATCCAGGTATTTGTATCAATGATACTACACCATTAGACAGAAGTTATCCTGTTACCATGAACTGAATATGACTTTGTTAATAGTATATCTGTCAAAATTATTAAACAATTTCCAAATCAAGGTCTCTACCTGCGTAACAAAATTAAAAGCTTTAATTACGTCTGTCCAATGAATGCAGATTTTTTTAAATTTTTTTATGGTTATATGGCAAGTTGTGTTCTTACTGCAGATTTCTACACAGTATAGACTGTATTTAAGGAGAGCGAGTGGAGGTTTGTGCTGGGCTGCTGCCTGGTGCAAGTCAGTATATACCTCCTCCTGAGCTGACAGCTGCTGCAGTCGTTTCAAGACGAATCCTTGTTGCCTTCCCTGTGGCTTCTCCAGGTGGTACAATGCCTGGAGGAGGCAAAATGGCACTAACTTTTACAGATGTCAACATCTGCACCAGAGTAGGGCTGTGTTGATTAAAACTTGGATAGTAACACCTTAACAGTGATTAACCCAAACTACTTGTGACTGTGCAAATGACATTTCACATTGCGGGCAGCTTCTTCCCACCTCCTTTCTTGGAGTTTTAAAGGAAATCATCTGTTTGTTTTAGTGGCATGAACCCAGACAATTTTATGTGAAATAGTCCTGTTTCTTATCAATATCAAATAAAAAAAAAAAATTCTCTAAGTCATTATTCAAATTAATTGAATTTGTTACTTAGTTTGATTTATTGAATGTAGTCATACTTGAGAAATAAAAAGGTTAGTATTAAAGAATTAGATATAAATTTGGGGACTACAGCGTTCACTTTACAATCTAGATACATGTAATTTAATACTGCATAGTGTTAAAAAAATCTGTAGGTTGTAACTTGTATGCTGGATGGACATTACAAAAGATGCGTGGTCTGCTGTGCTCCTCTTTGAGCAGTAGACACCGTTCCTGTATTAGAAGCTCTGGAAAGTACCTCTGTCTCTGTGTACTCAGTGTTGTATGTGATGTGCATTGTCCATCCTAGGACAAAGTTTCATAAGCTACTTTGTTTAGCAGAGGCTGGAACACCACAGATTTGTTCTGGAAAAGTGGCTCAAGAAGGCTGCAGCTTCTGTGCAACTGCCCTAGAAATGCTAGGTCTAGTTATGCTGCAGCAAGGGCTAGTTAGGGAAGTGTAGATAAGGTTTGTTAGAACTGGCTGCATGACAACTGCATGCTGGCAATTCCTCACCCATCTAAGAGGTAGTAAGGGTATGAAAGGTACCTTTAGCTGCAGGTAGACAGCCTGTCCAGCTTTCAAATTCTTCCTGGCAGCATCTCATGGCAGATGTATTTTCAGGCAAGTCTAGTTGTAGTTTTTAAGAAAACCATTGTTGGGAGAACTTTTCTCTTCTGATGTCACTTCTTTGGGTCATGTATTTTTTTTGTCTCTGTAGGAGTTTATAGTACTGAAGGTTATGGAGTTCCACTCTGTCAGCATTTTCTGTTAACTGGCAGCAGCTTTCATTTCATACTTTGAACTGTGACTTACACACATTTGTGGAAGGGAGCATAGCTGTCTTGGTCTCCTGCAAGCTTGTTAGAAAGAGAAACTTATGCAGGATGTGACTGCATGCTGCTTACTAGGCGTTCCAAGTATGTCTTTGCTTGGTTTTGGACAGCATTTAAGATGTGCATGTATCTATTTTAAAGAGAGATATAAGAGCACCAGTGATTTGTAACTAGCTTTTGGGGTGATGCTGCTTTTCCTAACGTGGTAGTGCAGCACTGATGTTGTGCTGGGAAGTCAAGATAAGGAACCTTAGTTGAAGTCAAAGGCTGCTCCATATTATTCTCAAATCTGCCATGGATTGGACCTGGTGACCTCCAGGGTATCCTGTAAGTATCCTCTGTGTTTCCAGGCATTTCCAGGAGCAGGGGAAAGCTGGCAAGAGCTTCTGTTAATTCTTGTAATTATTTGTTTAAATTAAGTTTAAAAGATGAAAGAAATGTAAAGAAAGGTAAACTTAAGATATTTGGAAACAGGCTTAAATTATGTTATGTATTACAGACCAAAATAGCTTATGTAGGATAGTATTTGTTTGTTGTGGGTTTTTTTCTGTCTGTTTTTGTTTGTTGGTTGGGGTTTTTTGTTGGTTTGGTTTGTTTTTTGTCAACGAGGATGTAAATTTAGGATTTTGTGATAGTGTTGTAGCAGCTGATGATAGGAAGATTTCAACAGTTCAGAGAACTCAGCCTCTTGCATTTCTTCTGAGCTGAAATAAATAGTTTCGTTATTATTAAATGATTTGTTCTTTTAAAGATGAAAAGACAGATATTCAGTCTCCAAAACTAAGTTTAGTGTTCAATGGCAAATGTTTATGTTGATGCACCTTTCTTCCCCCAAGTGGTACTAATAAGGCTGAGTTACATTTAGTTAGAGATTAATGTAAGCTATAAGTATTTGGTTTTAGGCGTAATTGTGTAACTTCTTTATTATTTTTTTTTAAGAAAAACCACCTACTAAAAATTATATTCTATTGTAAAAGTGTTGCACAGCATTTCAAAAGTGAAACTGTCTTTCATATAATCCTGTTTTCAAAAATGGATTTTCAGCAAAATGTAGGAGGGCATCAGTCAACTGCTGTAAAAATAAAGGAGTAAGGAAAAAAAATTGTTGAAGTAGTGAAACTATTTAGTGGTATCACATTTATAATCCACATGAATTATCAAAGAAGAAAATAAAAAAAAAAATCAAGTTTATGGCAGTCAACAATGATATTGGTCAAAAAAAAAATATAGAGAAACTTGTAAAGCCTGGAAACAGTGATATTGAACGTATCTAAATGAGTTTCAGTCCAGGAAATTGTCAGGCTGTGTCTGAAGACAGATGCTTTCTGAGATACGAATATTCCAGCAGAGAAAGTGCCTTGTTTCAGGATTACTGAAAACCCCCCTTGAGATTTGAAGTGATATCAAATGTGTCCTAATGGTAATACATGTTTGAATAGGGCATTATCTGGTGAAATTATCGGCTGCATCTTCAATGCTCTCACAAGAAAGGGGGAGTTCCTGAGAGCGCAGGAGAGCTCTTTGATGCTGTGTGTTTGGTGTGGAGTTGGCCGCCGGTGCACGGTGCAGCGAAGGGAGCAGCGTGAAGCCGGTGGGACGGCCCTGCTGGAGCGGGTCTGTCTCGGGAAACACGCGGTGCTGAGGACCCAGGGTCTGCCCATCTGTGCGTGTGCTGGTGAGGTGCCTCAGACTGGATGTAGGCTGGAGTATTTGTAGAACTGCAGCTAGAGCTGGAGGACTCGTCCTAGGAGATTTGCTTCTGAATTGCTCTGCTGATCCAAAGCCAAGTGCTACCAGAGATGCACCGCACCAAACAGCGAAGCCAGTGTGCCTGTAGCCCTGGTATCTAACACAGAAGTGACCAGTGATGCTCGCAGCCCCTTTGGGAAGCGGTATTATCTCTACACACTATAGAATTAAAACGGGACAAAGATTGACCTTTTCTAGATCATCCAAGCAGCCTGCAGAGGAACTTGAGACTGCAATGAGCTTGAAAAACAATGTTTCATTTCCAAGCCCTAAAGCGATGCAGTGAAAAATATTTAAAATGTAAAAAATGCTCCCGAGCTGATTCAGTCAATTCATTTCCATGTGCATTTGCTTCAGTAAAGTAGCCCTGTATACACAGAACAGAATGTGTCTTATGGTGACTAAGCTATGTTTTATTATTGGAACAAAGAGAAAACTAAATAACCACAGACAGATATTTTAAAGATACTGCTGAATGTATTTAAAATTAATTTCTCCTTACACCATCATCTGTTCTGAATATTATGTATGATTGTAGCATGTGTGCTTTGTTGATATTCATGAATACTGCACTATTTCAAATGCTTGCCTTTACTTCACAATGTATATTTGCATCACTGTCACTTATATTAATATGTGGTATACTCCATATAATACGTTGTAATTTGAAATTTCTCAACTGTAGAAACTTCACACTACTCCTTATAGGGACATTCTTGGAGAGTTTGTCCCCTCAGTGCAGAATTTCATTAAAACATATACTCTGCAACTCGCAGCAAGATACAAAACCCACCCCTCATCTAACTAAGCTGTCTGCAGGCTGGAAATACTTTCTAAAATTGTCTGTAGCACTTAAAGCAGCTTTCAAAAGGGACTGATGGTTAGAGACGTAAGGTGTCCTTCTCCAGGGTACACTGCTTTCTAGTTGCTCTTTGGCAATGTGGGTCTGTCAGGAAGGTCTGTTTATTAACATGCTGACTGAAACCAGGAAAACTCTGAGGTCTGTCGTCCGAGTCTCTCTTGCTACCACAGATGGTTTAATTTAGAGATTGCTGTATTCTGAATTTACTGAAAGAAAGTATTTTGAAAGTCTGATTAAATGAAAAGGTTTTGTTTCCTTCCCAGAAACTCCACTTTTTTGGAATACTTTCAGAGTTATTCAGTAGAATTATTAGGTACCATAGTCACATCTCAATTTCACTTTCATTCTCTTAAGTGTGCATCAGACAGGTGGATGCTTTATATGACAGGTGAAAGTGGAGGTTTCCTTCAGGATAGTTTCTTTTCCAAGTTGTTTATTTGCAGAGTGCAGCCTCAGGATAGCACTAATGCTTTTGTTAGCAAGTGATTTGTGCCAGCCCCAATACAAATAAAACATTTGATTTGTGAATTCTATTGTAAACAAATGTGAACATGCTTGCTATCTTCAGACATACTGTATTTTATCAACAAGAGGGATTCTTATTTATTTTGCTACAGTGTGTAGTGAATACCAAAGATAGCAGTGTAGAAAGTTGTAATAAAGTGTTACGAAATGAGCAAAAAAAGTTGCTTAACATTAAACTCAGACAAGAAGCGAGAGTCTACCATGCAGAACATGTCTTCAAAATGTTGCATAAAACTGCAAAATTTCTTTGTGTTGCTCTCTCAAAAATATGTGTGAATATGGTATTTGGATTCCTCTTTAACTAAAAAAGAGGAGAGCTTCATGTTTATACTGTTTCTGAGACATTTGGTAACATATTTGAGTGGGTTAAATTAAGTTAACTCCATGTGGTAATCATATTGTATAAATCGCTGTGTTTTGTTTGGTGTGTTTTGAATGTAGTCTGTTAACATTCATTAACCTTCAGGTCTTTTTTTTTTTTTTTCTTTTTTTAACAAATAAACAACCCAGAACCTAGATGTAAATAAACCAGCTATTTAATGTTATGAGGCACTATATGTACGTGCTAAATTATACCTTATATTCTTTATGAAACTAATGCAGAACCTAATAGATACTGCCTGTATGATTGCTATTTTGATATTTAGATCCAAGAGATCAAATTGATAGGAGAATCATTAAGGGAAGAAACACTTGAAAAAATAATCTGTAGGATTTCTCATTAGTGTGAGAGCACACTGTTTATTGCAGTAATTGCCACTGTAGTTATATGCAGTGGAGAACTGACTGTTATGAACAATGTAAAGATATCCAGTCTTTCCTATCCAGTAATTTCAAACATGCTTTCTGCTTCTTTTGTTGTCTAAAGAACCATGCAGATAAGATTGCTTAGTTTTCTGAAAAGGAAAAATACTAAATATGGAATTATTTTAATACTAACATCGGTTTGGCATAACTTCAGAAATTATCAGCGAATTGTAACAGTGGTGGTCCTAAGACTTGTCTGAGTGATACAAAAAGATGCAGTATTTAGAAACCTGAAATGTCTCACAAATTACATCTCTGTAACCCTAAAAAGAAAAAATATCTGGCATAATGCTGATATTTATGGTTGAGTCTACATCTATATCTAGCAGAATTTGAAAAACGATATATTCCATATGATGGGATTTTGTGCTAGAAAGCGTTTCTTTTCACATACTAAAATATAGTTTGGTTTTTAATAACTGTATGCAGTTTACTCTCATGCAGGTCTTAAAGTCCATATCTTGGTGCTCTAGTCAATTTTCATTCACAAGTGTATGATATGAAAAACAAAAATTGATGTAACTTGTTGTTATTTATTAAAGTGTTAGTCTCTCAAGACAGATTTAAAATATGTCATCAAGGATCTCTGAATCTCAGTGACTTCTAAATTTACTGGTTCTGTTTACAGGTTATTTTTCCTTTAAAAATGTCTAATCTAATTGGCCTCCAATTTCAACAGCAGCCTAAAAATTAAAGGGTTTTTTTGTTTGTTTTATTGTCATATTAATGCCTGTAATAAGGATTCTTCATATGATATTCAACAGTCTTCCTCATGATCAATGACTCACTGTAAACTCCAGGTGACTCTCGAGTTGCCTTTACTCTTCAGAACAAGCATCAATAAAAGTAGAAAAAATGTTGCTTCATAGGGCACAGTGAAGTGGAGACAGGCTTCTCATTGACTTCATAGGGACCATGATTTTTGTTCGCTTGGAGCAGCAGATTTAGAGTTCTGTTCTTGATCACAGTAGCTTTTAAATAAAAATTTTCAGAAATTAAGACGACAGCATCTAACTGGATGGTCCAGGGGAGCACGCAGGAATGAGGGATAACTCAACGGTTCTGGTATAGCTTTGGATGCAAGTGGTTTCTGTGCTGTAGGCTGCTAAAAGTTACTAAAGCTTCTGTGCCTTAGTCATTCATTGTCAAAACTGAAAGAATATTTCTTTGCCTTATAGCATTGATGGAGAGAGAAGTACAGCCCAAGGCGGGGGGGATGCTCTAGTGCTGTGTTGATGATGGCCGCTGAGGTAGATGTAGGGGGATAGACACAGTCTTTTGTCCAGGTGTGTTTGTTTTGTCTGACTTCAGAGTTGACTCTGGTTAGCACAGAATGAAGCTGTGGTTAGTATAGCTCTGGGTCCTTGATAATAAGCTATAGGGAGGACAGGCAGGGAGAAATTACCTTTGAGTAGACAGTTTAGTTACTTCTTGTAGAATCACAGACTCACTAAGGTTGGAAAAGGTATAGGAAGATTGTGTAGCTCAGTCCTCTTACTCAGAACAGCACTGACTAGAGCAGCTTGCTCTGAGCAGTGTCCAGACAGGTTTTGAATATCCCCAAGGACTCCACAGCCTCTCTGGGCAAAGAGAAAATAGTAGATCTATCAGCATTATGCTAGGCCTAGGTCTAGTGGCAGAATAAAAAAGGTGCAGAACTAATTCTTCCACATGTGGTTTTGGGCACTGACCTAGCTATACTCTTCCAGATCCACACTGAAGGATTTTGACACTTTGCTTTCTCCTGGTCCAGATCCATAAGGATGGCAGATCTGAGCAATGCTGGGGGTTGGGCAATACATTGAGAGTCAGTTTGTTGTATTCTCAGGGCTAACGAACAGATGTCTTAAAGTATAAGGCTCTTTGACCTGATTGAAGGAAATACTTTACTGCATTCAAAACTGGAACTGACCATTTTCGGGATGAACATTAGCCACTGGAGTCACAAAGCGTTAGGAAGAAGTCACGGTTTACAAAATACTCTTTTTGAAAATAGCTCATCATTTCCTGATACTTGGTTCAGGTATCAGCGCTTTTGTCTGTTAGTGAGGCAAAAGATGTGTCACTCCTTTTAAAGCCATGGTGATAAGGTTAGGTTCTGAGCCTACAGAAGAAACGCTGATGATCTCTGTTAAAGGAATAGTGATCTCTAACTCGACAGAAGAATTCGGAGCAGCAATACTGCAGAAATAAGTGTGTCAAGTAACCGAAGATGTACCAATATGAAGATTTAATACAATACAGTGTGCGTTTTCATATCACATAATGTAAAACTGAGCATTTGCATTTGGGAACATGACTGAAATACCTATTTTACTTTAAAAGGAAAACGTGGAAAGGTGGCATTTTTGGAAAATCAGCATATTAATATTAGTATATTTACAAGAGAACTGTGAGTCTCAGAGCTGTAAATGCCAGTCCCAGAATTAGCATCCATAGCATTCTGATATGCTCAGTCACTTAGGATAGGTTTGGCTTGACACATTTGGCCTAGTAAAGTAAGCATCTGTGTTAGGTAATGCTGGCTATTGTTGATTTTTATTTTTTTCTCTCTTTTTTCTTAATCCACATTTTTCTGTGCTTATCTTTTCCCCTTCCCCCTCCCCCTGAGATATGTCAGTAATTTAATCTCTTATTTCTTCAAGAATAAGAGGGTAATGTCATACTTTATATTCATAGTAAATTAATAAAATATTTAATAGATACTAGCATGAGCCATTATTAACTGACTATGTAAAAGGGTGGAATACTTGAGGGCATTTGTCACACATAATTCATGGATGCTGACTAAACCGATTTCAACTCTTTTGGTTGAGATGGTTTGCTCTCCATGCTGTACCTTTATTTACATTATGAGAATATGGAAAATGCTGGAACTCGTTATTTTTTGTCCTAATAAATAGAAAGGGAACATTAAATAACAACATGTAAAAATAAGTCTGATTTGTTTATGTTATTGGAACATGAAAATTGTTTCAACTATTCATTATTATTTGTAATGCTCGTATTGTGAACTCTGGTAGTAATAGATGCATTAATAATAACCCTTATGCCTCCAGAAATGATGGTGAACCATTACTGTTGCTCTTGCAAAGCAGTACTGTGAACTATAGTTGAATGATTATTTGTCTGAATCTAAAATCGAAATATGATGTTCAAATTTTTTGATGGAATCTGCTGCCTCTTTTTAGGATTTATCTCTACACAACGACTTAGGCTTATACTATGGAAAAAGTGTGTGTTAGAGAAGGATTTGGACAGGCATAATGTTGCTGGTGTGGCAGTAATAGGATTCATCCAGTGAAGAAATGACTTCAGTTTAAAATATATGAATAGGTAGTGCTATCAGGAGCTATTTGGAAAAAGGATCTTTATATTTTCATGCTAAGCAGAAAAATGCTGGTGATAGTAGAGCACGCTCGCTAGGCTGATGTTGAGAAATATGTCAGGAGGTTGTGCAGAGCTATTTTCAGGTTCCATATAATCACCCTAGAATTTCATTTGGCCATGTAACATATTTTATCTTCACAAAGACAACAAACATGCAATGTAAAGTATACATTTAATGCGTATTTTTATTTACGTGCTAGGAAATTACTAATTTGCCCTAATGATAGGGACACCCCTTTATAAATTACCGAATTGTGCAAATTAGCAAGTGAACAAGCACATTAAAAAAATAATGATGTATCACGTAATGTAGTTCATCTGTTTTGGCATTTGTGTGTTAACTGTTTGTTACTAGTACATCGTCTTGCACTGTGCGAGTAAACACACTCAAGTATATTTTAGTAAAGATCATAGTGTGCTATCACTAGAGCATTTTGCCCGGGCAGTGTCACTCTTTCCTTTTTGCTGGAAAATGGAAGGGTTATATTGCCCTGTGTAATACACTGTGCATGTTTCCACTGCTTTTGTTCAAAGCTGTGGACAGGGTTTTGTATGGCCATGTTTTGTACAAAGAAGCTAGTAGAATTCAGGTTGCTGTATTTTAGCCTATGTAGCACCAAAATGGATTAATAGAGAAATCTTTAAAAAATACAGATGGGAACTCTGTTCTTAATTACACAGGTTTTTTTGGTCAGGGTTTTAGTTTTGTTTTGTTTGTTTGGGTTTTTTGTTTGGTTTCGGGGTTTGTTTGTTTGTTTGTAGGGGGGTGGAATTTGGTGGTGTTTTGTTTTGGTTTTTGGTGGTTGTTTGTTTGATTGGTTGTTTTTTTTTTGAGTGATAGCTCTCAAATTCCTGTCTCTCTGAAAAGCTCCTGGTTTTTGAAGGGGCTGAAGCGGCTAGTCATGGGTAAGGAAATGGAGGGATGAATAAAAAACAAAGAGCTTCTACGAATTTTCATTCCTGTCTAATGCAGAAAAACAAACATCTAATGGCTGGCAAAACATCCCATTTTCTGATTATGCAAAAAAATTGCTTCAAAATGTAGAAAATAATGAGTAGAGGTTATTTCCAAGAACGTGTTTCTAGTCATAATATGACTAGAACATTTCAAGCCTGTAGTGAAATGGGAGATTAGAGTGGATAACTCTATCCTGCTATTTTCAGTTTACAAAGGAAAGCCAAATTGTATTGACTGGACTGCAAGTGACTAAACACCCTTTACTTGCATTTGTCATCTTCTGTTCCACTTCTTCATATTACATAATTGAATGTATATTAATAGTATAACTAATAAACAAGTGTTGGTTTGAATTCATATTAATACTCTTTGTTCAAAAGCATAACTTTAATCAGAGCTCATGGACTGAAGATGAAACCTATGTAGTTTCTAGTATCTTTAGGTACCTTTCTTGACTGAACAATGTTTAACACTGTTCAGTCCCTTATAGAAAATACATCCCTTGAATATAGCTAAAATCAGGGTGGAGTGGGATTCTAACATAAAGTATCCTTCCTTCTGCTGCTTAAAATTTGGAAGCTGTTATCAAGATTTCCTCATGCAGGTGAGCTAAGCACTTTTAAAATTGCTAACCAGGCACGTCCTGACTGAGAAATGAATATGATAAAGCAGCAGCATTATTCACCATCAAAACTCTTCCCAGTCTACAGTAACACCAAATAGGAATATATTCCACTGTGATCATATTCTGGCCAAGGATGGGAGGGCCAATACCCAGGCTTGCTTGTTGGCTTCACTCATGGTGGGAGCTGAGATCCAGGGGTGTATTTGCAACAGTTGTGCTCATGACAGGGAGAGTGGTGGTTGTGCAGTGATAAAAAGAGCGTGTGTAGAAAGCTTCAGGGATCTAATTGTAAAGAGCTTTAATCAGAGCTGTCTTGAGTCCTTTTCCTTTGGCGTTTATATAGGCTCAAGAAAACAGTAACTCTTACTGTTAAGGAAGGGAGAGACTGGTAAGGAAGCTACACTTGTGATTGTGTTGCTATTATAGGCTGTATTGTAGTATCCTATAAATCCTGAGGCATGAAGTTGCTGGAAGTTATCAGATGTATTAATCAAACCCTAATGCTTTTGGGTTAGAAAAGAGCAGCACTAAAATCACAGCGTTGGGATGCAGGAACAACTGGGAAATTGGTAATGTGTACTGTGTGTTGTGTACTGATGGAGGATGGAAGAGAAGGAGCACTTTGTACTGGTTTCTAGGCTTTCTGAAATTACTGGTCTGAGGAATTCAGTATTTGGATTTTTGTGAAGTACTTTTTCACATATAAATTTTAACATTTTTCTGTAATTGTTTTCAAATAACTGCATAAAAAAGAATTGCCTAAAGGCAGACATCTGCTCATTTGTAGCATGAGAAACTATCTACCAAAAGAGAATATTTAAATCCTTCCAGCAGGTTTTTGAAAATGCAGTGCCTGTGGGAAATGGGAAAGTATGCTTTCTCAGTTGCACTACATTTACAGTCCTGGGATTTCTATATTTGGTGTAGGTCTAACAATTTGAACATGTACAAAGAAGCACAGTGCCACATGTTTAAGAACAAGTGATCTATCAAACCATGGTGAATCAACAGATTAATGATTTTATTATTCATCCTAAAATTTCTCTAAGCTGTGTTTCTCTGGAAAAAAAACCCATTTCTTTTAATATTTTCCAGACAGCATTTAACTGCTGAGCCATCACAGAAAATGTATTCAGTCTTATGCCATTAGTTTCAGTATGGGAGGAAATTTGACAAATACTTTTGTCTTTCATGTAAATCTTCTCAAAAGGATGTGAAAATTCTTCCGACTTAGGTTCTAAGGGTAAAAACTAAAATGCAAGAGTTTTTATGCCTTCTTTTTAGCAACAAATGTGTCTCCAGTTTTTGCAAACACAGATGAACTGATTTGTGGTCTGGTTGCCACCTCAGCTTCCTTGACATTAGCAGGCCAGTCAGTGCCTTTTCTGTGTTTATCTAGTAGGTGGAGTTTTCTTTGCAACCTAAAAGGCCATGCTATAGTGTGTAGAAATCGAACCCTTTTAAAAAGGTGTTCAGGTGGTTGTATTTGAAAATCCTTGTATATTATACTCACATATATTATTTCCTTTGGATACTGTTACTGTAACTAGAATCCTTTTACTTACCCCGGTTTTGGAGTGACTGGTAAGGTGCTAAAAGTATGGATTTAATATATAAGGAAAATGATTACTTTTGTCACTCCTGTACTCCTAAATAACTTGAGGAATATATGAGCTCCTAAATCAATGTTTAAAGTTTGCTTATCTCTGTGGGAAACCTCAACTGCAGATAGATAAGCAGACATAAATTTGCCATTTTTAAAGACCATTATTCAGCATACTAGGAGAAATTGGAAAGCTAGTGTTAACCTATTAGGTCATCTAGTCCAGCCTTCTGTCTGTATAGCTTTACAGTAGCCCTGGCTAATGAGACTTTAAAGGTTGAACAGTAATCGTATATCCCCAATTAAGTAATGTGCATGTAGGAATTTTTCTGCTCTGGATAAATGAAACTGTGATAAGGCAGAAGTGTGTGGTGCTTTTGTGAACCAGCTTTGCCATCAAGAGGCTCAGGTTCTAAATTTATTTGGTGACCACTTAGGTCAGAAGAAAGTGAGCCTGCTTATTACCACTATGGTCTCCATAAGTTTTGGTTAAAAAAAGACAACAAAAAAAGCTTTTTGTGTTTCAGTTATGTATTGGTTTCATATAATTGTCAATAGTCTGGAGAGTGACTGGAGAGTGACTTTTGACTATGTCATTGATTTACATCATACTGTGAATGTTGTGGAATTCTTCACAGTGAAGGTGATTATAGCAAAATCCAGATATAGCAGCACATACATACCAATTACTGAATCTTAATGAGTTAGTGTATTTACTTCTAATAAACAAGACTGAATTTCCAACTATCTGCTATTGAAATGTTACTTAGATCTTTAAGTGCAGTATCTTAAGAATGCAACATTGATTCTTAGTGTAATTTGTAGAGGGCTTCTCTGTGCTCTGTGCTGACGTCTGTAGTTTGCCTATATGATTTCTGTTACTGTGTCATAAAGCTCTTTTCATTTGCTGAGGGGATACTGGTTTTGAATCTTTACTTTTTGAATAAATTTAAGGTGGAAAAGTAAAGCCGAATAATTCCTTTCAACAGCCAGGCGTACAAGAAAAAAACAACTTTATAAACATCCATATATATTATGAACAGGGATATATTATTTTACCATGGCTATAAAAATGTATAAATGATACGCCGTTTAGAAAATTAGAACCAAAATAGCATGCGCATTTCCCTTCTGATGGGTCTTGGTGGCTAAGCTTATTAAGCTTATTAAGTGACAGTGTCATTTCTTAAGGTGTCTTGGACAAACTTCTTTATTAGCAAAAGAAGATGGAAGACAGTAATTGTACACATGCAATTGCTGGAGAAAATTTTAAATTGTAAAATTTTCTGCTGAATTCTTGCAATTTCCACATCAGTAGATCTTACAGAAAAGACATGAGGAGTGGAACATGTTTGTCAAATATGTAGCTGTATGAATTTTAAGGTGAGGAGGTGAGTGAGGACACTGAAGCTGTTCCAGCTAGTCTGGGTGCTAGGAACTTACTTTGGGAATACTTGCATTGGGTTGGGTTAACAAACCGCTTAAGGGCTTTCGTTATAAGCAAATGAATGATCTAACCAAGTCCCACTGGGGGCTACATATATTAAAATAAAGCACAGTTAAGAAGTCTGATAATGAATTAGAGTGTTTGCCATCTGGCAGGACTGAGATTTACTGAGGATACCCTGGCTATGAGTTTTAAAATTTGGAAAAAGATGGTCGACTGGGGTCAATAACTTACCCCTATATGGGAAGAAGCATCTTTATCGAGTTCACAGTGGAAATGTGACTGACCTCTTAGTTTTCTCTGTAGTAGTAGCCAAGAATGTTATGGGTGTTTTCTACAAGTCTGAAAAGAAGGGAAACTGAAACTTTTATTTTGAATACAGAATTCAGCGAGGTAATTTATGTTTTTATCTGCTTCCAGAGTATGCTCAATGTTAGGGTCAAATGTTCAGGTGACACCACCGGCAAAGACTGAATAAAGATCTCTCCTGGGTCTTTTACCCTCTTTCCTCCCTTCCCCCTCCCCACCTCTGTCTCTTGCTAATAGCATCATGCGTTTGGAAATAGTGGGAGTGCTTTGTGTGCAGAGAGCAGTGAAGCCTGCCTTGCAGGTTACTGGATTCTAGATCAACATCAGATCAGTTCTCTGGGCAAGTGGCAGGAGAGACAGAGAATTCTTTGGTGCTCAGATCCTAAAAATAAAGGAAGTGTCAGTGCATGCTGCTGTACTGCCTTTCCCAAGACTATTTTTCCACAAAGGTTCTTTGTTTAAATCGGTCTTGTATTAGTTGTGGTGGAATTACTGGCATGCCTAAATTGCAAGATGGATGAGCATTAGCACTATTGGTCTGATCATTAGAGTCTCTGGTGCTGTAGTGAGAGAAATGCTTTCTTCTGGGTTTGTGCTTTTTAACTAGGAACACTTTCTTAAATTGTTAAATCATTCTGTTACATCTTTATCATATATTGGGTTTATACGTTGTTATTAAATGTATTGTTTTCCATACAAATAAATGTTTGCTCCTATTATTAATGATGTATTGCACAGACTGACATTTGTAAGATGTGCATAGATGATGAAGGCGTTTTGGGAGGAAAAAAATGTCTGTGACTGAACTTGAAAAGTCTATTTTTCTTGAAGTGAACCCAAAGGAATTTCACTGACATTAAGATAAACAGACAACAGGTGTTTCATATTTTGAAAAGGTAATTTACACAGGATAAGAATCATGCCACGTAAAAATAGTTTCTTCTCTCCTAAAAAGACTAAAAATATAATCCTCGATATAAGTCAAGAAGTCTGTAACACTTCTGGGAGAACAGTCCAAGTGAAAGAAGATTATTGTGTACAGGGCAAGTTATAATAAAAACTGTCAGTCCTGTCAACCCTTCTGTCTAAGGTCTATAGAGGATTAAAAGGATATTGAACATCATGTAACAGCTGTCTCCTATGTGAAAGGGATCACTATTGTGGTGAACATAAATGTGCCCATTTAAAAAGCTACATAAGGCTAGGTGTGGCTGAGCCACAACTGCTTGGTTTGGCAGATGAAGTGCTGCTTTCAAGCACTTGAAAGAGCTCAGTCTGAGTTCTAAATAGGTAGTATCAGTCATACCTATGAGTGTGTTATTTGTGCACCTTTTGCACTACTGGAATAATATGGGATACTGTCTTTTGGCATAATAAACAACAAACTATATTGTGTTCCTATGGTGCTGAGAAATTAATTAATACGTAGTGTGAAATGTAATCAGTGATTTCCAGAGAAGCTGCAAACTGACTTTTAACTACTTTTTCTTCTATAACTCTAAAAACTCCTCAGGCTTAAAAAGTATATTGTTGACAGTAATGAAAACTTTACCTATATTTAGTTTTTCTAGAACACTTTAATGAATTTTGAATGTTGCTTAATACTTCTAAAAACACAGCAGTTTCATAATGCTTCATATGAAACAAGAAAAAGGCAACAATGCTTAGAATGTGTATTGCTATACATCTGTAATATTTAAAATTTTTGTATTTGAAAGAAAAAGAAAAAAGTTCATTCAGTTCTGAAGTGAATGGGAAGAAATAGTTTACCTGATATATCCTTTACTCAGAAGGTGTGAGTTTGTTTGTTTGTTGTGGTGTGGGTTTTTTTTTGTTTGTTTGTTTGTCTGTGTTTTTTGGGTTTTTTTTTTCCCCCTTTTGTAAGAATGAAGTGTGAAAAATGGATAGTTATCCAGATCATGGAATGGATCTATACCTATATACAGGTAAAGGTGGCCCTCAGATGATTTAGTACAGACTTCAATAGTTTCAGCACCTGCTTTTTCCCTAAGCATTCATGTACTTGGCCAGAGGTGTGGGTATAAAGTTGAAAATTAAACTCAAGATAAGCAGTTTTTTCTTCTGAAAATGTATCCTTTATATTTGCACATTGCTACGTTCAACTTTATTTCCTCTTACATTAATTTAAAATAACTAAATTTGAAGACCCAGATTCCCAAATACTTTTTTTTTTCCATCACAAAGCAACAATCTTTAGGCCAGTTTGTATCCATACTGGAACACGTTGATCTGTTGTTGCGGCCCTCTGGCACATCACTATCTGTTGCCCTGCACTGGGGAGCACGGTACTTGCTCCCACGTCTGGCATGTGCAGGTGCACAGGGGAATCAGGCAGTCAGCCAGTCCAAGCCAGCTCCTTGTTGTCTGGTGAGCGATATCAGGAACCAAACAATGAAAGGACATGTCAAGGATGGGATGAGGGAGCTGAAGATTGATGAAGATTGATGAAGTAATGACCACCAGAGGTGCCTCAGGACCCCCACGCATGCACAACATGGGGAATGACCGCTGTTAGCCACTGTGGGTGGAAAAATACTGTTCAGCCTCTGGGCATGTTCTGGCCATGTGTGCACCGACACCAGAGCAGTCTTTACACCCCTGCCAGGAGAGCTATAAGTAGCCCGCTGCAGCGGGAAGAGGAGAGATTCATTTTCGGAAGGTCGACCTGATGCACACCTTGATCCTGGGGATGCCCTGCAGAAGGCATTAGGACCTACCGACTCCTCTTCCCGAGTGCTGTGCTACACTCCCTCCTCCTGCTCGGAGGTTTGTCTGCCACCTTGGGGTCGGCATGTATATGGGGATGTTAGGCAACTAGTTGGGTTTGGTTGAATAATATCATTTTTTTGCTTATTAGTTGTGTGTGTGAGTGCTTGAGTAAAATTGGTTTTGCTTATTAGCTGTGTATGTGGGCGCTGTCTTTGTGAACCGGGAATCCTTCACGAACCTCGGACACAGTTACATTTTAAGTCCTGTTGGAAGGAATTTACAAAATCATTCTTTAGAAAGCAATGCTAACTTCTCAGCCAAGAACTTGTGGGAGCAATTAGGCCATGGAATAAGATGAGGGCCAATTGCAATGTCTAAACTTAAATTCTAATTCTAATACAATATTTCAAAAGAGAAATTTAAGCACTGCAATTGTTGACTTTTCAGTTTAAACACATCTGGCAACTTTCAGTGTATGATATAACACTCTGTGTGAACTATAGTTCTGTACAGAGCTCTTACAGGATTGTTTTAAACTTCTTAACCCTTTCTGCAAGTGTTCACAACAAGCTAAGACAGTGGAGTTTCCCAGAGAGGATTTAAAAAAAAAAAAAAAAAAAAAGAGAGATAATGCAAAAATAAAAGACATTATTTTTTAAAAATTAAACCCAAGTCCCAAGACCACCTGTTAGCTTTTAAAACCAGTGGACAAATCAATGTATTGACTTTTCAAAGCTAATTGAAACTGTGCTCTAGCTTGCCATTCGTGGGAGTTGCAAAAATGTAGCAATTGAAGCACAATCTTTTTGAAGAAGTACAGTAATACTGCCCTAGTCCAGGACAGAATATCAATGAAGGGAGCAACCAAAGTTCATTAGGGAGGTGCCACACTATAAGGGATGAGGAAAAACTGAAAAGGTGAGAAGACCAGGAGACTTCCGAGCATATCAGGTACTATTTCCCATGATAGTTTTCTGTGACAGGAGGCACCCAAACTGATAACTGCTGCTTGAGGATAACCTCAAATTCCTGTTATTGAAAAATAGTTTGATAGTTGTCTTACAGCTGTTGTCTCTATATTCTCTAGAGCTAAACTCTAACTTCCCCCTCTGACTATATTACCTGATGTAAATCTAGTGAAACCATAGTGTCAAAATGAGAATCAAAGCAATATTTAATGTACCATGCTCCTGGATGGAGTAGAAAGAGAAGATTATTATTTTTAACAGTCCTTTCCAAAACATAACAAGTGGATAAACTGGAACGAAAGCTTTGTCAGTTGGAAATTAATGAAATAGATGGACAAAAATAACATTCAAATGAAGAATCAGTGTTTCATTTTGTGTCTTAAGTTACAGAGGCTGAGGTAGAACAATTACTGCAGGTAAAAGCATGTAGATGGGTTTGACGTAAGAGAGCTGTGTGGCACTTGAGTCTGCACAGACTTGTCAGGAGCTGTATGGTTGACATATCCTATTTGTAAGGAGGAAGAACGAATAGATCTTGACACTCACTGGACTTTGTGCCTGTATAGAATCCAAGAGCATTATATTCGTGAACCATGGCAATAATTTTTTGTGAGACATTACCACAATAACTTTACTTTTGAAGTCAAAGAACTCTGAGTGTTGTAGAGCAATACGTAACAAATGGATTGCAATACCAAAGCACAGATTTAAAGATGCTGTAAATAAATTACCCTAGTAAAACTCCAGAGAAGAGCTAGTCTGCGTGGGAGTGAAGGAGCTAGTGAATGGTATTCCATACAGATTCTAGGACTGGTGATATTAAAATAAATATATTTTTAGTAATAATACTGATTTTATATGAGCTGCATCTAACAGTTAGTGATAGAAATGTGAACCATTTTTCGGTTTGCTTGTTCACAGACTGAGTCTATGAGAAAGCAGATGATTGAAATGATTTGCATTATAGATATAAAAATTGTTTTGATTTCTGATATGTCAAAAGGATGGTACAGCTTTTCTGATTTGGCACGTGATGATATACATGCTTTGTGCTACAGTATTCTGTAAGGCACGCTGCTTTTTCTATTTTTAATCGTCTCTAATTTATATAGCAGTTATATTCTGTAACATTATAAATTGGAAAAATATGCTTAAAGTAATTATATACAAACTATACAAAATGAAGTGGGTGAAAAAGTCTTGGAGGCTATATTGCAACAGGGTAAGTGAAAAATTCCATGTCCTAGTAAAATGACGGGAGGCATTTAAGAACAGGCAGAATATAATTTCCCATGAACTGACTCGGAGCAAGCTTCTCACCATGGGGCAGTGCTCAGTGTACTACCTCTCGTCTGATTACAGAGCTCTGCCTGGCTGTGTTCTCACCATTCCACAAGGGTTTAAGAGGAAATCCCTCCAATCTACTTTTCTTCTGGTAGCCACTATTTGCATATGTCTGATCACAGAGTGAGACAGCACAGCCCTGAGTATGCAGAAGAGATGTCACTTGGCAAGGACAGTTGTAGTACAGGAACATACCAGGAGTGGACAGTATGAAGGGCTGGACGTTGGATGGCAAAACCTCTGAAGATGGATTGAAAAGTGACTGATGCACAGTCTGACACCACTGTCGTAAATACCTGCTGCCTGACACGGGGTCACACTTCTTTTATGTTATTAACATTACCCATGAAAATGGAGATGTGCTCAAGAATGATAAGAAGTTACAGGACAGAGAAGTGCAGAAGTTCCAGATGAATGAGGAAGAAAAGACTACAGAAAACAGGAAGACAGCCAAGCAAACTTAAATGGGAGAGTAGAGTTCCTGCACTCAAGGTGGATTCAGAAGTAAATGAGAAAAGAAGAATTACGGTCATCTAGAGAGCCAAAGAAGAAAAGATGAGTCATTGATGAACAGAATGATTTGGAGTCTATGTCCATATGATTCACTACCTCTTAAGTGTCTGAAAATAACCTTGTCTGTAAGTGCCATTATTCTGCACTAGGGTAGGAGGTTTTTGTGCCTGAAGACTAGCTTTCAACTCTGAGCATTTCTTCCTTTCAAGAAAAAAATGCCTCCCTTACACCTCCTGTAGCGGCCAGCAGCAATGTCATACCTATCTCTAATCCTGCAGAGTATCTCTATTTAAAATTTGTTTTCTCTGGCCATCTTAACTTACTGACAGAGAAGTGGTCCCATTTTCTGTGGGTCTTGTCCTGGTTTGGGTGAGAACAGAACCAATTCTGTTCAGTGATTTTACTTGTCAGCTCAGTTCTTCTAACTAACTAACTGTACTTTCTGAAGTTAGCAGCATGTTTTCCCAGGCAGTGTCTGCTCCTAGCAGGATACCATCCGATGTTTAGAGTTAGTACCAAGGATTGGTGTGCAGACCAAGGTTGCTGCTGGATCTTGTGTACCACGCTGGGGGTTGCAGAAATTAAAAGGCTGCACTTGCAGGGAGGAATTGACAGGACAGGTGACTGTAAACTGACCAGTGATGTATTGCATCCCAGATATATCATATTCAGCGTAAAGCTGAGGGATCACAAGGGTCAAGCCCCGACTCAGCTTGGCTCTTCCAGCTTCTTCCTTACTTCTTCAATGGCCAGCAGCCCAGGAGGACTCTGCCTGTTCTGCCTTCAATCCCCATCTGTGTGTTCCTGAATCTGGTACCAGAATCCAGCTCCTGAACACAGTTCCTGTCTGACGCTGGGCCCAGTCTGGGACTTTCCTGGTGCCTGCTCCACAGCACCAGTGGTGATGGTGATGTGATTACCATCAGGGTGGTTGGGTTTGATACTGTGTTTGTCTATATTTGTATATATTCTTTTTATTATTATTTTCATTTTTTT
>JAAGNO010009371.1:0-19053 GCA_033439905.1 Ceryle rudis | reverse complement strand
CTTCCCGCCGCCGTCTGTGAGAGCGAGGCCGGGCTACAGGCGCGCAGAGGCAGCCGGCAGCGTTTCCCCTCCCTTCCCCCCCTTCTCCCGCCGCCATGGGCCAGAACGATATTATGAGCACCGCTGAGGACTTCGCGGACCAGGTGGGTGCTCGCCCGCCTTCCCTCACCAAGGGCTGGGCGGCCTTTGTACGCTGGGCCGCTCCCTCAGGCGCTGGGGGGTGACTCTGAGGGGGTGCCTCGCAGCGCTGAGGGAGAGGTTAGGCCGCTGTTCTGAAGAGCCCAGCTGGGCTGCTCTCAAGCTGGGGTGGTAGCGGCCTGGCCTGGCTGGGCCTGGGGTGGTCGCCTCGGGGCTCGTCCCTCCGGTGGAGCTGGGGGCCCCCGTGGCGCTCGGGAGAGTAGAGGCCGGTTCTCTGTTGGAGTAGTGACGGCCAGTGCAGGCCTAGGGGCTGGGTCCCTGCCCGTACACGAGCTCTGCGGCTGCTCCCGAGCGAGTTCTACAGCGAAGCAGAGGAGTTTCCTTTGGGCATGGGGTTTCTCACTGGCAGTGGATAAATGGAAGGAGAGGATGAGGTCGAGCTGCTTCTGCCTTCTTGTAAACTGCCCAGGCCGGCAAAGAGGGCATAAAGGGGTGTGGGAAACTGAAGTGAGGTGGTAGTGACAGGGGAGCAAAAATCAAAACCCTGACTGATATCTGGAAGCCCCGACTGCAAGAGGTTTGCCAGCACCATAGTCCTGCCCTTTAGAATCAGGGCAAAATGAAAGCAAAGGAGCTGATGTTCCCTTCTAATTGGTTCTTATGTTTATTTCAGTGGAAGCCTTTACAGATTTATCTGTTCAAATGAAGTTTGTCATCTATTATTATATGTGAGAACAGGAATATTTTGAGTGTAAGTAGTTGATATGCTGGTGATGGTGTTAAAAAGATCTTCCCTGTCAGGGTGATTCATCTAATTGAGAGTAAGAGGCAAGCAGCTCATCATATTTAGCAAGTCCTCTGGGAAAGTCTGATTCTGTCTGATTGTACAGTTCTGAGTATGGAAGCAGTGTGAGTTGTGTGGTGCACGATAACACGTCACAGCTTGGAGGGCTGCGCTGCTTCTCTGTAAAGACAGAGTAACTGAGTTTCACTGGGAAAACCTGTTTTGCACTTTCTCCCCACCCCCAGATAGACGCCTCACTTTAGAGACGAGCTTCATAGGTTTGTGGAGCATTCAGTTTAAGGGGTGTCTGGATTGTCTTTGTCCTCTGTTTACCTTCTCCTCTGAGTCCCTTTAGAAGAGAAAGAAAAGTCACTGTAGTGTTCAAATTACTTGCCAAAATTTACACCACTTGTCCTGACCTTTTAAAAACACCTATTTATTCCTTCCTGACTATTTCTAGGTGTCTTTAACACCCCTTTTTCATACTACTGAAAGCTCTTTTGTCCAGCTAAAATGCAGTTTGCTTCCTCATGAAAGGAGTTTTAAATGGCACAACTTTATTTGTGCTTGGCCACATCCTATTTAAAGATGAGCCTTTCCTTTAGCTGTAGAATTTGGGGTGTTTGCATGCACTTACCCATCAGATTGCAACATAACTCTTATGCTTTTCCAAGTAACGAACTCCTTTGATAACTCTACCTCCCAATAGCTGCTTCATAGCTCAATCAGATACTTCCAGTATAGTGTATGCTGCTAAAACTCAGTGTTGCACCAGTGCAGAAGTGGAGAGATTTACTGAACGATAACCTTTGGTACATATTGCGAAGTTAACGCTTGGCATTATGGAAACTGTTAGTTCATCTCGGATTAAGAGAAAAAAAACCAACCCACAACTACCACTTGAAACATTTGGACTGAAATTATGTCGAAACTCCCCTTGATGGAGGCGGAGGTAGTGGAGCTGGATGCATTCTCAGTGATAACCTTGCTTTCTCCACTCCCTGTACTAGTGTTCAAGACTTAAGGAGTCTTAATTTCTGTGGGGTAAAAGCCCTGTGGGAAAATGTTACAGCCACTTCCATGGCTTAGCAGTAAGTACAGAATGTGTTACAAAAGCAGGAATCATCTGTTCCTTAAAATCAAACATTAAAACTTAATTTTTCTTAAATACTGTAACTTCCATTTGAAATGGCAAACTATGTCTTGGATGCCAAGATATTCATCAAAAGTCTCCCAGAAGTGGCTCTTAATCCAGAGGTGAACCAGTGCACTGAAGACATGGTCCCACAAGGCAGCTAAGCTGGCCTGACAGCTGCTAGCAGTGAAAGGGATTGTCCTGCTTTTCCCAAGGCCATATCCCTCTCTTCTCCACTACCACTTTTCTGTCACTGGACTGGAGAGATGAAATGATGGGGGGGAGGAAAGAAGAGTTGATTTTTCCTGTTAGTTCCAATTAACTCATGGTTTGAATGGAACGAGCACCAGTGCTGGTGGTGAGATTGCTTATGATGAGCAGAAGCTGCTGGTTTAGCTGGGCTGTAGCATGTTGGGAGCCTGCAGGTGCCCAGTGTGGCTGGTGAGCTGGTCTGCTCTGCGCTGCTGGCGGTTTCCAAGGACTGCAGTGGAGGAGACAACACCAACCCGATGTTATTAATTAAATAATTTACATAGTTGGAAATTAAGCCCCTTTTTAGTCTGTCTTTTTAGAGTATTACATGCTAAGCCCCATGTCCTGCTGGTGTTACCGTTCTGAAAGTAGCTCTATCTGGGGCCTGTACTGATTGTTTAGTGCTATAGAACTGGTTGTCTCCCCTCTGCAATCCCCGTAAGAGGGAGCAGATCCCAAGTAACTTTTTTTTTGCTGTCAGTAATAATCTTCAGGAATGTGGGTGCCTGGTATTTCTGCTGTTATAAAAAAAAAAAAAAATAAAATGGGAAAAAAAAAAAAATGCAAGGAGACTATTGAGTCATTGTACTGCAATGAAGGGACTCTAAGGGAGAAGGAGACTCTGGGGGTTTTATTTAATTTTCCAACATAAATGGTGTGATGCACGTTGTTCAGCTAATTCTAACAGCTTGGTATCCTATTTTGCAGAAAACAGGAGGGAGAAGGAACCGTTTCATTGTTAATCTGATTTATTTTTTGTATATTTTAGATTAGCCAAAGTTTCCGAATTCATTTTTTTAATGTAGTCATGCTTCCCGTGAAGAGAGATGGCAAAATACAATACATAACTAATAAATCCCACTTTAAAGATCTGATTAATAAATAGCCTCTTGGAAAAGGGAATTGCTATAAAGCACGCTTTAGGAGTGAGAAGTATGGTCGTGAGAAATTGTTCTGCAAATAAAAACCTGATTAAGACTGTTCGCGATGTTCTAGTGGGAGCGGGAAAGCCTCTGTTCCCAGTTGTCACAATTAACTTGTAGACATTGATTAGCCCAGTGTGATGGGTGTTACTGGCCTCGTGATTATTAGGTGGGATCTCCTTAAGTGGATATGTACAGGCTGATGGAAGGAAGTGGTTTTTCTCTCTGCTGGAGGATTGAGCATCCTATTCCAGGAAACATCTTTGGTGTCCCAGGCTGCTGGAGGTCTCTGTCTGCCCTGAACAAAACAGTCCCATAACAGAATAAAAGCTAGATATTTGGATAATGCTTTTATCAGATGCTCTAGACCAGTAATGCTGTCAGCCCATGAGAGGGCTTTCTGTGTGGAAGAGCAGACTCCTGTTCATCACCACGACCATAACTTCCTTGATGCAAGAACTCCACGTGTGTACACGCACAGAGAAGGCTTCTGTGTTTGAACAGAATATACCTAGATGACAGCAAAAATTCCCAACTCCTGACGTGAATTGGTCTATAATTATGCTGTGTATACTTAAAGTGGACTGGATTTGTAACAAGTTTGAGATTGTTGGAGATGGGATATAGATTAGAAAGCATGGCAAGAGTCAAAATAGAATCGCTTTACCTCTCTCTGGACAAGCCTCTTTATGGGTTTGAATATTTAAGACCTCCCTTTGAAAAAGAGGTTTGAGCAGAGATTTGATTTAGGGATCCCTGGATCCTCTTGTGCATCTTTGCTTGTTAAACTAAGAGTAGCATTTAAATCTATCTTTGCCTTTTTAATCCTGTTAGAGGGGGAAGCGGCAATACAAAGCCCTTCTGGTGTGTGTTAGTGACTTGTCTGCCAACACAGAACCAGCTGTTCTTTAAAATAGATTTGCTTCTAGCATTTTCTTATCTTTTTCTCAAGATGTTTCTCTTCTTGCAGGGAGGCAGTGTGTGCTAATAAGAGCTGATGCAAAGCCTATAGCAGAATAAGCCAGCCAAGTTACTCAATGTCATGACTTTAACTCTGCCACCTCCATCAGTCTCACCAGTTTTGTTCTAGCTTACATGTATTGTACTTAGTGGGGTATGTGTTCGAAGTCCCGTGTCTTGGTTGAGTAAGTTTATTAACTGCAGCTACCAAGCTTCCTGTATGTGCTGCTTTTATCTGCGTGAATCAGAAAGAAGTAGGAAGTGGTCTCGGGGTGCAGCACTTGGGCCACATGTTACTAGTGATGCGTAGGATAAAACCAGGATGTCTGTTAGTTCCGTCCCACTTCTAGGGCACTTACAAGTTGCTTATAAGCAACTTGTTTTCTGTAAGTTTTTGTTTCAAGAAACAAGATTCTTGTTTAAGTTACTCTGTTCTTAGATAAATTACTAGAGTGATTTATACTTGATTTCTCTTAATTGTAAAGCCCTTTGTTATGTTCTCTTCTTGCAGTTACCATGTAATTGTTCTCATCCTTTCTCTCCGGATCTCCACGGCTAGCTGTTCTTTTATCTTCGTACAGTCGGTTTCTGAAGTTTATTTACTTTAAGCTTGCTGAGTCCAGGGGTTTCAGCTTGCGAGTAACTCGTCAGTTGCGACTGCATGAGCTATGGATGTCCAACGATGATGTGTCATAAGGTTGCTTAGCACTGCAGTCACTTTAGGCTTCAGTCTTCTGACTTGTCTAAAGCTGATTGGGTGTGCACACTCATGTTTAACAGATAGTGTTAAATTCCCTCTATACGCCAGAGAACACGTAAATGTTAAAGGCCTTCCTGGCTCCTTCAGCTGGGCTGCTGGCAGTTGTTCGGTTTCAGGGAAGGGGAAAATTAGCTCAGCTCACATGACCTACTTGAGAGGCAACAAAGATGAGACCTGGAGGCAGATACTTTCTCTACTATTTGTTGCTTTTTTCAGGCTTTCCACAGCAGTGCTGTTTTCCGTTTCCTACAGATGCCCAGCACTTGTTCTCTTTCATTTCTTTCTAGACCAAAGTTACCTGTTTCGCACCTTGACGAGGCAGACTCGCTTTACAAACTGCTTCTGGTTTTGTACTATTTCCAAAACAACTTTATCCTCAGTATTCCCCAGCAAGTTTGTCCAAACACCCAGTGAAATCAAAAAAAGAAGAAAGCTATAAACCAAGATGTGTGTCTCATTCAAGTGACAAAGATCACAAATTTTCTTCTGACTCATTCATTCAACTGTTGACATGGCTTAAAAAAAAACCCTGAAGTGGCAGCCCTGAGTCAGAGTACAGCTGCACTTAAAATGCACTCGGTTATCTTGAAGCTTGACCCTTAGACTCTGGATGTCTGCAGTACAACTAGTGTAGTTTGTTCTGATATTAACTGTGTAATTAACTGTTCAGTGTGTTTTCCGTTTGGTTTTTTTTTGGTGCTAATTTTAGTTGCACAGTAAGCAAAGCTTGTCGTTTGCATAGGATTTGAAACAGCCTTTAGTTCTTACGAATTACTGTGTTGAGAATAAATTTAAAGGAATGGCTTTAAGTCTCCTTTCTCCACATTCCAATATATACTGGAAGTATGCAGTGCTGCTGGACCTTAAAAAAAAGATTCTGCCTGGGAAGAAACAAATATGCTTTATTGTCTAACCTGAAGTTAATGTAAATATTGAATTATGAAAGGACAGGTTTGTGTGCCTTTTGTTTTTATAATATAGTTCCACGCTGTCTGGAAGACACCTATACACATGTGGGTTCCCCTACCCTTCTTTGTGCTTGAATTATTCTAATATTGCATGAACTGTGTGAATCTACGTGGCTTGCAACACATGGAACTTTGTGTGGGATAATGGGGTGGTGTTAAATGGCTCCTCCGCTGAGTTGTAGCTCAGGGATCTCTGGAGTCTGGCAGTTCCACGTGAAGGCCCCCAGCACGAGCACTTCCTTTCACAAGTGTCAGCCTGCCCAAAGTACTCCTGTCATCTGAAGGTGGAAACCTGCTGGGTAATCTTGTAGTTAGTTTTACACTAAATTTATATTTGTTTCTTGTTAGATTACACTTACTCAAACAGCAGCATCTGCTGACTCTGCCGTGTCCTTCTAGGGGTCTGGCTGAGCTGAGCCCGAGCAGAAAATGGGCCAGCCAGGTACTCGCTTGCATTGAGTGACCCCAGTGATAGTCTCCATTAAGTAATAACCAGTGCTGTTTAGGAAATGGGGTGACAGTTAAGCACTTGTCATAATCCAGAGGCATATGCTATAGAGCGTGCTGGTCGAGGCCCTCTTTGGCAATTCTGTATTTGCTCCTTTATAATTACTGTAATTACAGAGCAAACTAACCAGCAAGCTTGCAGGATGAGGGGTACGTGGGACCAGATATATCTTGCATGCCCAAGAACTAAGGCTCAGCATCTGTCGCATGATGATGTAATTTCCTTCTAACTGCTACATTGAATTATATACATAAATGTCTATTTTCTTTCTCCAGAGGATGCTGGGTTTAATGGCAGTAGAATAACAGCTATGCTGATCTAATAGCTGCTGCCACACAAGTACGCGTGCTTTGCACTATTGCTTTTCCGAGCGCTTAGAGGGAGCTAGCTTGGCAGAAAGCTTATTAATTTTTTTTCATTTGTGCAGAATTGGTCTTGTGTCAGCCTGACTCCCTCAATCGGTTCGTTAGAGGGTGTTGAGTGCCTGAGTGTGTGGGTGGGAGCAGGATTGCCCTTTCAGCTCCTGGCTATCCGATAGTGGAGCTGTAACGTGAAACCCTGAGATAGACAAACTAAAACCAAGGTCAGCCTTCAGTAGTAAGCGCTCCATCAAAACATAGTTACACAGAAAGGTGCTGTTGGATTCTGCTTTTCTCCAAGTAAATCCTTGTCCAAAACTGCTCTTTGGATGGAGCATGACAACAGGTTTCCCCCACTTCTTCCAAGTGCTCTCAAACTGGAGTGGTGAAGAATTTCATTAAATCCAAGTCCCGAGTATGTGTTTCTCTAGATGTCGATGACCCTGCGTGTGTGAGAACTGCTGACCTCAGAGTCTGCAGAGCGTGTGGATCTGTTACGCTTCAGGTATCACCTTGCCTTCCTCCCCTGCTAACGATGCCGTCTGTCCATGCAGTTCCTGCGGGTGACGAAGCAATACCTTCCCCACGTGGCCCGCCTGTGCCTGATCAGCACCTTCCTGGAGGATGGCATCCGCATGTGGTTCCAGTGGAGCGAACAGAGGGATTACATCGATGGCACGTGGAGCTGTGGCTATTTCCTGGCCTCCATCTTTGTGTTCATAAATCTCTTCGGACAGCTCAGTAAGTGGTTCTAGGGCTGTTAAGGTGGATGCCAGAGCACTGCAGTGTGTCTGCCACCCTGGCTGATGTAAGCACAGGACGCCTCACTGATTTCTTAATAGCCATTGACAGCTTAGAACTGATAGTACTGTGTGGGCTGAGTGAAAAAACTCTTAATTGACCTGCTTCAGCCTTTCCTGGAAATAATTGTGGAAAATGTCTCATGACACACTAACCTTGAGTCAGAGATGCCAAGAATCCATTAGGACAATTTTGTTTCAATTCTCTAAATCTATAAACGCCACACCCCCTGAAGTCTCTAAATGAATTACTCATATTTTCTTAAACAGGGCAATGTTAAGACTTTCTCATTGCTGCGTTTTTGAGTATTGATCTTGTGTCTTATCGGGCAGTTGGTACAGGCTTAAGCCTAAGAGAGGTAAAAGATTGATTTTCAAAGTCCAGGAATCAAAACGATCCCAGAAGCAGAGCTTCTGTTTGTGTGTTAGGTGGACTTAGGGTAGCAGAAATACAGAGATGTAAAATACTTTTCTGTTCATATTATGACCCTGATCTACTGTTCTCGATTGGTTTGCTCATTTCTTGTCTTGTCCCCTGGGGTTTTTTAGCCTTGTATTTTTGTGTGGAGTCAGCTTAATTTAATGGAGTTACCAGTCCTGATGTTCAAGTGGCAAAGGCTGTCAGTGCTTTGTGATGAAGGACTTGAAGGATCTAAAACAAAAGCTTCCAAGGAACAGTGCAGCATGTTTGCCCTAACAGTTATCTCATTTAAAAAAAAAAAAATCCATCATGACCTGAGTTTCTTTTTAACTTTTGTTCATGCTTTAACACTCGGAGCTGCTGTAAAGTGCTGTGTTTTGGGGACTGCACTCAGCATGTGCTTAACTTCTATAAAATGAAAGATAATCTGGATTTATATTTTAAAACAGACTAAAAATTCTTGGTTCTCAAATGATTTGTGTCAATGTGCCATTAAAATTACCTGCCTGATGTTCTCCATGGCACAGCTGAAAGAAACAGGAGTCTGCTCAGTTGAAAACAAGTTAGCAAAACAAGTTAACATTCCTGCAGCATCTTTTCCTGTGCAAGCCAAAAGAGTAACTGTCTTCAATTTCCCCAACTCAGGCGGCTGTATCCTGGTGCTGAGTAGGAACTTTGTGCAATATGCCTGCTTTGGACTGTTTGGAATTATAGCATTACAGGTAGGAGGCTTAAGTCTTCAGCCCTTCTAAACCCTATCTTTCAAATCTCTCTTAGCCCCAGCACTACCAACGTATTTATGCACAACTTGCAACCCTGGAATTTTTTCTCTGGCCTAGCGCCAGTCCTCAGTGGCATTGAGCTGTTTTGCTGCTTCTGTTCTGATGAGCCCAATAGATCCTTGGCTGTAATTGCAATTAGTCAGCTGGAGGCGTTGATTCAATACTTGACCTTGACCAATTTAGCAGAAATAACTTGCAATTTACCTGCGTGTTGGTAATGTGCCAAACGCAGAACTTGCAGTTGCTTTGGCCTTCAGCACGGAGCTTTTGTAAAGGACTGGCCCCATCACGCAGGATCCTGGCTGGTAGCATCCTTCTGGTTCAAAACCAATCAACTTTTGTGGGGGCTAAAGCACAAGTCAAATTCTGGCTGCTGTTCCCTGTTTTACACTGACTCACTGGACCGCATTGATGGAACCTACCTTGTTTCCTTTGGTATAACATCCTTGTTGTTGACTTCTACTATAGATAGTGTGGGCTTGAGATTAGAATGTAGTTTAGAACGTAATTTCAGAACTCCAGTGTTATTTATGTGGTGTTTTAACCTGTTTTATTCTCTGCCTAGACTATTGCATACAGCATTCTATGGGACCTGAAGTTTTTGATGAGGTATGCCTGCTCATTAAAGTTTTTTATCAAAACAGAATGAAAACTGTTGTCTGTCACTCCGGAAATTATCTCTGTATACAGTATTTACTAGAAAGCTTGTACAAATGATGCATTTGCATTAAACGAGAAATAACTGCACTTGAGGAATCAGTTGATAAAGCGTAGAGCACAGGCTGAGCACCATAGAAGGAAAAGACTAATTGTAACCTGCTAGTATTGATATTGAAGTGTTTCTCTTCGTAACCTCCTTGCTGAGAGCTCACAAACGACTGTCTAGACTGGATCAGGGAGCTGCTATTATTTCCAAAATGGCTAAAATAGCAGCCGTGCTTCCGCATGACTGAAGCCATTTTCTGAGAAAACTAAAGCACGTAGATAGTGGTTTCTGGGATTTTAAATCTCTAGCTCTTTCTTGAAGTAGTAGACAGGGCTCTTATTAAACATGAGTGATGGCTGGCTGTTACCTTTTCACCCCTCTCCTCTGAGAGGAGGGCAGGGCGGGCAGCACAAGAACTATGGTCTTACTACAACCCTGTAAATGTGTAACTTCTTTTAGCATTATTGCTGTTCTGTTTTCTCAAAGCAACCTCTGAACTACTTTGGCATATACGGCTAAACCCGAGGTACAGAATAACTTCCACATAGCTAAATTTGTGCTCTGACAGATGCTAAGCAACTGTGCCTGAGCTGCGGGTGCTGCACTTTCCTGGCCAGCTGTATGTGTCTGCACAGGCTTGTGCAAATCGTCGCTGTGTACAGCGCTGTCGTCTCAGCTGTGAAGTTTAATGCAGGCCCACATGGCAAGGTGCAGAGTGGGTCATTCCTCACTAGTGTGCAGATTCTTACTAGGTTGAAATTTAGATAAGACTTCATAGATCAGTGCAAACTGTAGTAAACTGCTATTGTGGTTTGGTTTTTCTTTTACTCCCATTTCTTTCTGTAGGAACCTTGCTCTTGGGGGAGGCTTACTGCTGCTTTTGGCCGAGTCGCGCTCAGAGGGGAAGAGCATGTTTGCTGGTGTCCCTACCATGCGGGAAAGCTCTCCCAAGCAGTACATGCAGCTGGGGGGCCGTGTGCTGCTGGTCCTCATGTTCATGACACTGCTACATTTTGATATGAACTTCTTTTCTGTAAGTAACCCATTATAAAAGTATGAGCTAAGACACTAGAATGTAGTACTAGGTCCCAGCCTGGCTGCAGGACCTGCTCGATGCTTATCATTTCAGTCTATTTTTTTAGTGGAATGAATACTTAGAAAAAGTTCTTAGCTTGTCTGTGCTGTGACAGCCTGTCTGCTGAACCTAGCCATGCTCTGTTCTGATGATTCTATATCTAGTTAAGAACCATAGGTAAGCTGGTGATGTTTTTATCTTGCAGATTCTGCAGAACATTGTGGGCACAGCCCTGATTATCTTGGTGGCAATTGGCTTCAAGACTAAGCTGGCTGCCTTGACTCTAGTCATCTGGCTGTTTGGCATCAACATCTACTTCAATGCCTTCTGGACCGTCCCAGCCTACAAGCCCATGCATGACTTCCTCAAATATGATTTCTTCCAGACCATGTCTGTCATCGGAGGGCTCCTCCTCGTGGTTGCACTGGGTCCTGGCGGAGTCTCCATGGATGAGAAGAAAAAAGAGTGGTAACAGGAATAGAAACACTTCTTGGGACATAACATACTAAGTCCAGAACTGATTCTCTGTGGATTCAACAAAAAAAACTGCCAGCATTTTACACGTACATGCCCCCTTCCTATCAAAGGCACAGATGTTTTGAATTTGATTTACAGTGGCACCAGTAATGTAATAGATAAAATCCTATTTCTCCAAGGAATGTTACCTAGGCTTATTCTAACTTCCTAGATTTGGAACTAACCCAAGGAACCTGCATTTTGCTGATGCTTCAGTGAGTTGCAGTAGAACACTTGCTGTCTTGTAATGTCAGCAACATTTTAAAATTTGAAGTACTGTGAGCAGATAGAGCTGTGTCAGCCAGTGAGCCGTTGGGTTCCAGCGAGAACTGAAAGTGGATCCCCTTTCTCACTCTCATCCAAACTGTCTTGTGCATAAGGAGTTCCATGGCTGGTTATAGCCTTGCTTATCAAGATGGAAAGCAGCATCCAAAAAAAAAAAACCCAACCCAAACCAAAAATCCTTGTTGTTTTGCTGCTCAGAGGCCTGTAATTTCATTTTCTTTAACAAGAAAGGGGAGGTCTTTCCTGCCCCCAAAATAGAAGGTGAAAAGAAAACTCTGAAAGTAGCTGTAATCCCCTCTAGGTAAGAGAAGGGAGACTTTTTTTAAACATGTCCCAGTTCTGCTTTTGAGAGGAACAAGGGAGAATCTGGTATTGCTAATCAGGAATCCTCTGTGGATAATCAGGTTTTAAGAAGGGATGAGGGGAGATCCTCCTGAAGAGACAGAATGTTTGATTCTGTGAAAATTCTGTGCCAAAAGAACTCTTTATTCAGCATTCTTTTCCCCAAAGATGTCCCTCCTGAATTCCCAAGAAGGGAGCCAAGTTGTGCTGCAGGTCCCAAAATAAAAGCTCCTTTCTGCTGTTAACCAGCTTCCATCCCTATATACCCCAGATTCCTGTCTGAATTGCAGGTTATTGGTGAAAGTGTCTATGGAAATTATGGAAACTTCCCTTCCCCGCCCCCTGCACTCAGTACATGCAAGTCCATCTTCTCACCTGTAGTCTTTGCTTCTTAGATTCACTTCTGTCAGCCTCTGCTGTCCAGGTTCCAGTTGGCTGAACAGCGGGAGGGAGTCCAGCCCTTCCTCTCTGCCATCTCCCAGCACCCCGGAGGTGGGTAGGGAGGAGATGTGTGCGTCAGCTCTGTGCTGCCATAGCCCTGTTCTCAACTCCATATGCAAATGGTTATAGCTGAGGAATCAAGTGCAAAGCCTGTGCAGTGAATAAGCAGCCAGGGAAGTAACTCCTCTGTTCAGAGGGAGGAACTCATCAGCGTAGTGACGAGGACAGAGGAAGGCCCTGTTTTTGCTTCTTTGTGCCACGACCTCTGTGCCATGAACATGCTTAGTGCTGCTCAGAGGAGGCATTTTGTCCTCTGCTAGTCACTTAGGTGAACCCGTTTCACTAGTTTAGGGAAGAATTCTAGAAAGCATGAGCCCAAACAACTTGCTAATGTTACTTTGATTCCTTGCACTGTTGTTTCCCTTGAGAAAGCTGCTCAACTGTTGAAGGAGTGATTCAGCTGAGCATCAGCAGGAGCTAATTTACCAGGGTCTCCTGAGCAGGACACTAATGTGGATGCTTCAGCTTAACAGTTGCTTTTTAGGAGAGAAAACTAAGCTGAAAGAACTGATGAGAAATAGAAGAGCACTATTGAATGTGAAACCAGGGGAGAACAGCCCATGTAATTAGCAAGATGTGCTGCTGCTGGAGGAAGTTAATTGGTTGGGGAGTAGGGGGGGGGAAGCCAGCATTCAAGGTCAGGTCACAGAGAAGACTTAAATAGTTTTTGCAAGAGTTTTCACCTCACTCGTTCACTGTGCCTGTCTCTTCATGGCAAAACAAACTGGTCCTTCCAGTTAGAGCTGTGCAGCACAGGGTGCTTTTGCTCACATTTCCCTGCAGGCCTAGAAGGGCTGTTCAAGGCAGCTGTTCTCAGCTCTTAACTGCTGTCGATGTTCATAGTACTTAGAAATGGAAAGATAGAAACAACAAGCCCTTAAGCTGACCTTCTCAACTTTGTGTCCTGTCTAAGGAGCTGGATGATGGAATAGTCTGAAATACTGACCAGTTTCCTCTGTGGAAAATCAAGTCCCCTTTCCAACAAAAGTCCCCAGAAAAGCAACCGATGCTGTCCCTGACAGCAGAGCCACTGCAGTGCTGAAGGGGCACAGTTAGGTGGAGGGCATTATAAGGTATTTCTAGGCAGCGCAATATGCAGACTTACTGTGAGTCCTGACGTGGAAGATTCTGGTTTCCTACGTACACTGCTGTATTTGTGCATCTCCCCAAAATACAGTGACCTCTCCCCGGGGCTGAGAAGCTCTCCCAGGCAGGATGTCAGCTAGCAATTGGCTCTGCAAAGTGTTCTGGAATTCATTCTTGAATATATTTTTTGCTTTCTATGTGGAAAAAATAAATAAGTATAAATTCTCATTTTATGCTGTATTTTGTACCTTAGTTGTGTTTGAAAATGTTTTGATTTTTGGAAACAATCAAAATAAAACAATGGCATCTTTGTATCCACTTGGCGTGTGTGACTGGTGACGCTCCACCGAGGGGCTACCTCAGACTGCTGCTCGGTGCTCCTGGGGGTTTCCTCCCACCTACCGAAACCGCCTCGCCCCAGAGGGTGGCTGCTGTCACCCTTCCCCTGCTGTGGCTTGAGGCTGTTACAGCTTAATTCCACCCCTACCCCTCTTCCCCTCCCCAGCTCTAATGGTTAACTGGAGTAAGCAAAACCCGCAGCCAGCCTTGTCCACCCTCGGGAATTGTTGTACAACAGGCTGCAGGCCAGGTAGCGATCAGGAAATTTATTTGCCATTGATTGCCTTCTTGAAGTTCTTGGGTTTTCGATGATGACTCTTGAATTTCTTCTTCAAAGGGCCTGCCTGTTTCTGTAGGGGGGCGGAAAAAAAGTTAATTGGCTTATTTCCAAACACCCAGCCCTGCCTGAGACAGCTCCAAGAAGAAAAGCCAGCTGTGGTCGCCTTTACCCGCAGAGCCAGAACCAGCCCAGCCCCGGTTGCTGAGACAGCCCTGAGCTTCCCGTGCTTCCCTTCTCTGACAGGCACAGGGCTTCATTAGATACAAACAGCAATGCTCTCCTAGAAATGACCCATCCAGCCTTCACTTGCCAGTTGGATATGGTTATGAAGAATACAGGGGCTGCTGTAGAGAGTTAAAGTTTTATCCCTGTTCAACATCTGCCTGCTTCTCAAAGTGGGAAGCGTGAGGTATGTCCTGTAAGGGTTTAGAAGGACCCTCTGATTTCAAAAGGGGTTTAACTAGTGCTTCTGTGTAGGGGGAGGGAGATTATGGAACCCATATGGAACTTCAGCAGCAAGATCCCACTGCAGATGAGTTACTTGTACAGGCAGGACCGTCCCCAGTTACCACAGGCAGGATGAACAGTTCCTGGCAGTAATTCGCACCTCAGATGCGAGTCAGGGGCTGGCACGTGGGGACAGTCTATTGTCCTGAACAGCTCTGCACCTTCTGCCAGTTCTCAGACAGGAACAGCTCAGACAAACGCCTACAGGACGGGATCCCAGTTCCACGCTGCACGCAGCCGTGCGACTCCCACCTTTCCCCTTTTGTTGCCAACTGCTCTGCTGACATCTGTTCTTCCACCGTCCTCCCTGTTCACATCACCCTTCTGCTTGACCCCGTCATCCTCGCTGTCTGTTGCGAAGTCATCGCTGCCCTTGGTGGTTTGGGGAGCTGCTGGGCTTTTTTCAGGGAAGAGTGCAGCTAAAATACAAAGATTTAGCTCAGGATCTGTCCCTTGTGCACAGGGGCTCTGCCTCCCCCTAACTTCACTTTGAGGGCATCTCAAAGGTGCTTTGCCAAGCTGCTTCCCATCTCCAAGCACAGATGGGTCACCACTGAAATATGTGGGAAATAAATACACTGGTTTTGTCAGAAAGGTGCCCGGTGCCCTCACTAGCCCTGCTGTGGGACTCGTGCAGCACCCGCAGCTCTGCGGTGCCACATCTCTGCTCTCCCACAGCCCGGCAGCACCTCTAGAACCGGACAGACCAACCTCTGTGACCTGCGCACTTGCTGAAAAACCAGGAAGGTAGAGATCCCAGTGGATCCTGTCTCCCTCCCCTCACACCTCACGTGGTATTATTACACAGTGATAACTGCTATTTCTTCTTTGGTGCTGTCAAGCTTTTCCCAAAGCCAACTGGATGGAAATCACCCACCTCCAGCACGTGAGCAGCAGGGAGCTCTATGAAGAAGCCGGGAGAAAACCATCCAACAAACTCCCTTCAGGACACAGAGGATACCGACATTCTTACTCACGTGGGTACAGGTCGCTCATGCTGTCGTCTGTCTCCTCTCCGTCCTCATCGCTGGACTTTGGTTCCCAGAATTCCTCTTTTCTGTAAGGCCTCCTGCTCCCGTTCATTTGGTCATCGGGGTGCTGCGTCCGCTGCTTCTTCTGCCGCAAGCAGGCAGGGACGTACTGCACTCCCTCCTTCTGGCACTGCTCATCTAACGGCGCGAGGCATTGGGCAGCACTGAGCAACTGCACCCACGCACCTTACTCCTTTTCCTTCCTGGCTTTACTTTGTACTAAATGCAGCTCACAAGTACGTGAAGCACCAACTCTAACACACATTCGTGTCACCTACAGCGATACTATGGATCGTGAAAGATGGGAAAGGTGTGAACACAGAGAGTGCTGGACGCACAAACCACCCTCGCGGGGGAAGTTTGAGAACGGCTCCTCTCGATAAGGACGTTCCGAGGTATTTGCTAGAGGCCGAGTGCTCCCTGCCTCTGGGATCTTCCTTCCCAGCCGAGGAGCACACACAGCAACAGCAGCACGTTACTGTCAATCTAGAGAAAACGCATCTACTTCCTTCGTGTAGAGCTACCGGAATCTCAACAGCTCAGGGGGAAAAAAAGTTGCCTGGTTCTATCTTCAGCAAAGGTACTTACATGTTTTTAGGGCCTTCTGATAGCGCTTCCCTTGGACATGCCGCAGAACGTGCTCTGGAAACTTGTTGATGTGTCTGAGAGTGAGCTTGCAAAACAGCTGGTGTCTGACAGGCACAGAAAGAAAGAGCCAGTGACAGAGTTTAACTGGGCTATTACTTAACTTTTCACTTACAAGCACTGTGCTCAAAGTTGATAAATACTTTATAAAGACTTTCCCGCTCTCCCAAACCCCAAGAATTTGTAAATCTCAACCACTTTATGTCTGAGATTGACCGACGTGTGAAGTGTAACACACAGCAGGAGGAAGAATACGTACAGGTTCTTTGTGCTGGGCACTATGTGAGGCTCAAACTTGCCGTAGTCAAACTCCCGGGCTGTCTTTATCAGCCGCTGGTACTTCTTGCCGCTAGTGTAAGCCTGCAGCTCCGACAGCCGACACGGCATCTCGTGGCCTGTCAGCCGGCACCTCACCTGAAGACAAACGATGCCTGGTCAGGGAAGCCCCGGGAATTATCCCAGGGCTGGTGAGGGCAGGAGAGACCTGCCACCAGCGTCCACCTCCACGGCCCTGCTCCCATTTCCACGGCAAGAGAAAAGCCTCCGGGCCTGGGAGCTCCCTGGGGCCGATCCCACCTGCCGGGGTACCCTCCCTGGCCTGCTACCAACCGGCCCCATCCCGCGCCGTAGCCCCCTCAGGGGACGCGGCCTCGGCGTCCCCGCACGAACCCCTTAGGGAGGCGGCCCCACTCCCCCGCACGGCCCCTCTCCGGGGACGGCCCCGGCCCTCTAGGCGCCCCTCAGTCCCGCACAGCCCGGCCCCGGCCCCGGCCCTACCTTGCCCTGCTCCGCCAGGCTGAGGAGCGGGTGCTGCCGCAGGAACAGCCGCTCCTCCTCGGGCACCTCGGCCGCGGCCGCGCCGCCGGCAGGCCCGAGCTCCGCCATAGCGCGGCGCCGTCAGACAGGCGCTCGCCTCCACTTCCGGTGCCGGCCACGCCGGGAGCCGCCGGCACCATAGAGAGGGGCGGCTAGAGAGGCGCTCGCCCGCGCCGGGGCTCTCTGGTCCGGAGGCGGCCGGCGGCGCGGGGAACGGTGGCGGCGTTGCTATGGCGACGGGGAGGCTGCTGCTGCGTGCGGGGCCGCGGCTGCTGCTGCTGCAGGAGCGGGAGAGGGGCCGGGACCGGCACCGGGTGTGGGCTGCGGGGAGCGGGGCCGGGGCCGCGCGGTGCACGGCGCAGAGCGGCTCGGGGCTGGCCGGGCCCGCCGGGTAGTGCGTCCCGCCGCCGGCGGCCCCCGGCCCGGGCGGCCCGCGGAGGGGCACCGGCACTAGGGGGGGGTATTGGCTAAGCCATGAGGTGCCGCTCGGCTCCGCGCTGCCGCTGCCGCCGCCGCTGCTGCCGCGCACCCGGGTTCCGCTTTGGGGGAAAACCGCACGGTTTGGGAACACGGGTGCGCGGGCTCGCCCGCGGGGACTGGGCAGCCGTCGCACATCACCAGTGGCGGCCGTGGGTGGGGGGGATGCATCGCAGTCGCCTGGTGGGTGGTCGCCGGGGGTCTGCGGCCACCCCGCTGCTCCTGGGTGGTGCTGGTTCCAGCCACGGCCGGGGCTGACCCCGATTCGGAGTTAGAAATTATTGTTATAATGGGCAAATCCAGCTTGGAGCGCTATAAAGCTCTGCCACGCGCGATGCCGACGGCTTTGGCGCTGGCCTGGCCTGGCCTGGCCTGGGTGGATCGCGCTGGAGCCCACGTCCTGCTGTGTCACAGTGCTGGCAGAACCGAATCGGTGCCGGAGCCGGTGGTGTCGTCACTGAACGTGCCGGTTCAGGGTCCCCCCTGACTTGGCATCGGCAGATCGGTGGCACAGCCGTTCCCGAGGCTGGACCGTATTGCGCGCTGATGGGGCGCAGTCGTTACGCCGATGGATATGATGGGCACAAGCTGTTCCTTGCTTCGCTGCGTGCTGCGGGGTCGTCCGTCTGTCTGCATGCTGTTCACCCGCCGGAGGGGATGGCCAACTGTCCGTCTGTCCCCTGCCAAGCCCTTGGCAGGCCACGGTGGCGGCTCGGCACTGGGGTCTGGGCTGGCGCTGGGTTTGCTCAGTGAGAGGGAGGCGCTGGGGCTGCAGTGAGTGTTTCCAGGTAGAGGCAGGAGGAGGAGGAGGAGGCTTCGTTGTCAGGGCACACGTGGAGAGCTGGAGGCTTTTCACAAAGAGCTGTTTCCTTTCCTGCCTTTAGCTGCTTTGGGTGTTTAACAAGCTCGGCTCGGCTCCTCTGGATGCTTAAACAAACCCCTGAGTGAGGGCTCAGCCCAACCATCCTCTGGTCCTCTCCTGCAGCCCCCAATTCCCCCCATCTGCCCAACCCATGGTGATGTTTGTCCCTGAGGATGCTGCCCCAGCACTGCCCACGGGCTGAATTAATGAGCAGATCGACCAGCCCTGGTAGGGAGGGTCCAGGCATTGGCACCCCAGGGAAATCAGTGCGGGCAGGAGGGAGCCCAGACCTGCCTGCCTTGGCCAGCGTTCACCTGCCTGGGCTCCGGGGCCTTCCAGAGCCTCGCTGCAGAAATAAACCCCAAATGTGGTACCCCCGTTCCCCAGGTGCTGCCACAGCGGGGACCGTGGGAGGAAGGGGACAGAGCTTGGAGCAGAGTTCCAGGATCCAGCTCCCGCCCTGGGTAGAGCCAGGAGGATGCTGCTGCCCTGCAAAGGGAGCGTGTGCCTGGGCTGAGCAGTGCTGGGCTGCAAGCTGGGGTCCTGCAGCTTCTGTCCCCTCCTGCCATAAGGGTCACCCCTGCCTGACCTTGAGGGACATCCCCATGTGCCTCAGTTTCCCGTGCTGCAGCGGGGTTGGGTTATACTGGGCGGGTTTCCGAGGTGTCAGCTGCATTAGCATCCAGGTGACATCGTGCATCATTTCCCACCCCCCTTCGTGAAGGGGCTGTGGTTTAATTAATGTTTGCAAATTGCTTTGAGGCCGGCTGCTGTGAGAGGCGCGCGGATGCTCGC